>JASANE010022851.1:0-10635 GCA_030248225.1 Trileptium ribeirensis
AATATGTAATCTGAAATATAAGTGCATTTACCCCCTTTTTGTTATTTAATTCGTTTATCAACTGGTCTTGTAAGTCGTGTTTATTTAAATATGCGCTATATGTTATATTTGCATAAGGTTGGCAGAGCATGTTGCAGTCAGGCTAGTCTTAATGGTTGGGCTCGCGATGATGGACTTAACTCCAAATGCAAAATCCTTCAAGCTGCAATATCCAATGACCGGTAATAAACGATATAGTACTACTACTACTAAACCTGACCCTGCCTGATAAGGATATATTTACCAAAAAATTGTTGTTTGTCCATCAGCTATGAGATGAGTGAGTGTTTGCTCAGAATACATCTGTAGAGCCTCTCAATGTGCTTCAAGACAAAGCACGAGTGCATGTCGTAAACTCTTAAAACTGGTAGATTTCTCCAGGTACTTAAAATTTAATAGAAATTTGCAACTTAGATGTAAGTGAAGGTACTCACCCCGTTTCTGTTTTATTTATTGGTTTGCTGTAACAAACAATGAATAATCATTTCTTGTGTATAAATTACTTAACATTGTATTTCTTGCAGTAAACTGTTGTTGTAAATAGCGTAGCTTCAATGAGGCTTGTTGGTTCCTGTGCGCGCAGTCAATAGTAACACGCTAGTCTTGCAAGCTAGAGATCCGGCTTGTTAACCGTAAGATCTTTTGTGGACCGCTTCTCATCCAAGCATTCCTCTATCAAATGCACAAGTGCACTACATAGAAATTTACATAATTACCTGGCTGGTTCCACTGAAATAAATATTCCCTGTTGCAATCCATAACTAATTTGCGTCATGGTAAAACTTAATGTGGTGCTTGAAAAGTACATTAGATCTATCGGTAAAAATAAATTTATGACAGCCCCGCTCCCAGAGCCATAATTATTCATTTTGGAATAAACAGCTGCCCACATCTTCACTTAATTAAAATGCGTGAAGAGTTAAATTTAAAAATCAATTCATTAATTACCTCACGTCAACCAAGAGAGTTTAGCCACTGATGATACGTGTTGACACTATTAACTAAACTAATCTAACTCATATTTGTCATTTAAAACTCCTACATAGTAATAGGCGCGTGGCACCGCTGTAATCTTTTAATTAGTTGTTGTTGAATTTTGTTATCCAATTTGACTACGTCTACGTTGGTTGACCTTTGACGACGTCGAATGAATTGAGCGATTTACGTTTAATAAATTTTAAATAAATTCACTTCAACAACCACACACATATAAAATATATTTATCATTCAGTAACGAAATATATACTATGCCAAATAGTAATTTTATAGTAGTAGTAGAAGATAGTAAAATATCTTTTATTACCGATGATTGGATGTTGAATCTCGAAGCGTTTTGCATCCGGAGTTAAGTCCATCATCGCGAGCCCAACCATTTAAGAATAGCCAAACATGTATTAGCGGGTTCTGGCGTCCCCACACATATAGGACTATATATCACAGGTGTCGAAGATACGTCGGTGGAGGGGTGATAGATTATCGGCGAGGATGGAGAAGTTCCTCTACCCGCCAGCATATTTGCCAGTGGTACACCAATTTTTGTCGATACTACTCCAATTTTTGGCCGATGGGGTACGGAAGTGCTGAGCGTTCCGGAAGAATATGGTTTGTGGTTCCGACCATAGGAGGTAACGCCTACCCCTAATACATTTATATAGTGCCTTTTTCGTAGAACGCGTTGCAAGGGCGCTTTAATAATATGTATATATTGGACCTTTTTGCTTTTGGTATAAAAAAAAAATGGGTAGACTAAACAGAAGACAAGATTCTTATTTACCCAAAGTACCTGTAGGATCAAAATTTTTGGCACATGCACATCTCTGCGCCAGCGATCTTGCACAGATGGATACGCTGACGCTAGCGGATCCAGAGATCGTTGTCGCGAGGCTCACACATCGACCCATCTTTGATCTTAACACTATTTTCAATTTTTTGATGGCCTATATTAGATATAACGCTGACGGCTAGAGCACCCTGCCCTTGAATGCGCTAACATATATATACAACAACGCATTATTCTTTAAAATAGAGCCGTCTTCATATATTCCGATTACTGTAGCTGCACTCAGCATTGCTACCCGTTTTCGTGACAAAATAATCTTATAAATGTCATCGACATTATATTATGATTATCTATTTATTTGACTCCCATAAGCCGACAACAGTGAGTCTTCATACCACTGTGCCAAATGCAGTGTCTGATCGTCTGTGCATCATGCAGTTGCTTTTGTTTCAGAGATGCAGGTTGTCGGCAAAATAACGTAGTTATGTTGTCGCTGGTAATAAATGATAAATGTATAAAATGTCTCTCAATTTAGTCGCCACACGGCGTCAGTCAACAAATATTGTGTTGTGTGTTCTTTTAAATTTCGTTGAGCATTCGGTGTCGGCTAGTTCGTAGCTGTCACTAAGTTATGTTTGTATTATTGTCCAAAATAAGTGTTGAATTTCCATAGTGTTCAAAAATGTTATGGTTCAGCACATAATTATACCAGATATCACGAGTACTTTGCCTCTTTATAGCCCCTGTAACCGCTGCATACCTAACTAATTTGTGTATCGTACAATGTTTGGCAAATTCAAGCCGGCGCCAGAGATCGAATTCGCGTTCCACCATTCACTGTTGCGTACATAAACCACTACACCGAAATTTTTCGGCTCGGCCCTGCCCGTTGGAAATTGAGGTCGGCCCGGAGCTGCAAATTTCCCCCGGGCCTGCCCGTCGTATATCCAGGCTCAGCCCAGCCCGTTTGTAGTCGGGTGTAAACAAGGTCTATATAAATAACACAGGCGATATAACGATAAAAACGTATATATGAAATGAGGCCGAGAAATTCTTTAAAGGAACACAAGATTATCGAACCGTGTAAGCCCCTTCGAAATTGAGGTCAGTCCGGCCCTGCCTGGCCCGAATCTGCAACATATCTGCGCGGCCCATTTATAATCAGGTACGATGCGGCCTCCCACCTCTACCAACGACCTACATATCTAGGAGCTGTTGTTCGGTTCGTAAGTAACCTTAGAAGGTGAACGAATAACAACACAAGTGTAAACATACACCACATGACAAACTCATTTTCCGCAACACGTTATAAAGTCTGGGACTATTTTTGAACCTTCTTGCTAATGGGAAATATAAGCCTGTCTTATTGCACAGAACTTTGATGAATGTACTACCATATCCGCACTCTCCCTCTGTCATATAAAAAGGAATAAAATATTTTCCCGCAAAACAGACTGAAGTGTGATAAATAAACCGGTAAAATCAGAAAGCTCATATGGCTGCTACAACTGCATTCATAATTTGAAATCAATACCATCTGAATGAGACATTGGCGAGTTCAGATGACTTTTTAATTGGGAGGGAGGACAAGCCACACTATTTAGTGGTGGTATAAAAACATTTTTATATTAGACATATATTAGAATATTGTCTGATGAATCTGTCAATACCAAGGGACATAGTTTCAAAAATTTGGGGGAACATGATGGCCCAACGGCTTCCTTAAATACACCAGTCAGTTTCAAAACGACAGCGGGGTATGATTTAAAAAAGTTTCTATGAAACCTAAAAAATGTCTATGAATCTCATGTGAAAAGCATTTGCTTAAAGTTCGTAAAATTTTGAGCACTAACTAGAAGTTCACCTTCAATATTTATATGAAGACGGGTTCCGTGATTCAATAACACTCACTGCGTACTGTTTGAACGGATTTGCATGTGATTTTCGTTTCCATAGTATTGAACATAGACCTCGAACTCGAGTTATCGTATTTCTTGGTACATTAAACAGATCCTGAAGTAAATATAATTTTCTAATTATGAGCATATAAAACCTTAATGAGACCTGATTTTAATCAATATAGCTCAAAAGGTTCCAAGATTAGTGTAACTAACTATCGCTGATAAGACAACTTCTCAAGTCTTTGTGGAACACCGTACGCTCTGTCAAGACTATACAAAAAATTTGATTTTTAAATCCGTTTGGCGTAGCGACTAATCAACCAGAGACTTCTGCTTGACATTCAACTGTTTTCCAAGACCGTTTTTTGAAGCTTCGCTGAACTATATAATATGTCTGCTTTCAAAAATTCTAAATTATTTGCTTTAGAAAATGGCCTTGTGACAAGGTTACTATAGTAACACAGGCGTTACAATGACCGTGTCACAAATTGGTGGCCAATCTTTCTCTACAATATACAATTTAATATCGGCGGCAAAAGTTTTGTACTGAACGTTCCCACCGCTTAAACGATATTGTTGACATATAATAAAACAAAACCCGCCTCAGAATGCTACCAGCGACCGTCGCTGGATCTTAGCATTCCGAATATAGAAAGCCCTCATATTGACTCTACAAAGCCAGTAAAACAGAATGCTCTACGTTATCTATAATAGCGGAACATACCACAATAGGCACTAGATGCTTCACGAAGACATATGGCTTTACACTATATACGAATAATTTTGTGACATGTTCAATGTTTAACAATGTCTAGTTAAACTAATACTCAGCGTATCGGCGGTGTTAGTGTACCGTTTACGCAATTTCATTGAGTTTGCCACCTTAAGTTAAGCCATTTCAAAAGGCTTTAGATGTTTAAACAGCATAATTAAAACAGCAAAATTGTTTATTTCTGACCTCTTCTGAGTGGAAAGGTTGGCGACCTGGAATTTGTGACATTTCCGGTTCAACCAAGTACGAAACAGATGTCCTTATTTCTTGCACATCGCAAAATTTCTTCTCACCTTTTGTTCAGCAAATTATGATACTTTCACTAAAATATTTATGCAATTTCTGGAACTTGAGTGTATTTTTCATAATGTGTTCCACATTGTTCAACGGGCTCAATGTACGTTCAATTATAAAACGTTCTTGAATAACTACCTAATTTGGTAAACAGTTTGACAAACGCACTACGTTTGTAAGCAATACGTCAGCTATAAACATCGGGGTTGAGCCGATCGCCGCCGTGGTCCTTTCTTCCGAACCATAGGAGGTCCAGAATGGTAACTGAAGCCCAAGCGTCGTCATCGCAATAGGTCATTTTCGCACGTATGTTACTCAATTTACCATTCCCGGAGGGATGGAAGGATGAGTCACCCTAGCCAGGGTTGACTCATACCTTTGATCCCAACATACCAGATAGAATTGACCTAAAGGAAATTGCTCAAGGTAACAGTGCCGAGAAATTGCCCAAAAGGCATATATAAACGATCTTCGTTCTGTTTATTGCATATATTCTGTTATACGGTGTTGTTTTGCTTATGCGCCTTCGTGACATTTTCAATGAAATTGGCGCATTATAAATCCATTATTATTATTATTGTCACAGCCGTCAGGCTGTGACATTGATTTCATCTTTTGTCAGAGTGTGCATTACAGCTTTGGTTGCACTGCACTGCACGTATCTGTTATAGTCAAAGCTTTTCAGATCCGACCGCTGGAGTCTGCATGCCAGGCAAAAATGGCATGCAGCAAACGTCTCGGATTTGTTGACTACAATTGAGATGAAAACATTTAGGAATTCCGAGAATTGATGACATCGAAAATTATATTATCAACTTTACCAGGTCTGAATTCATTCTTGCTATTTCATAGACAGCATATTCGCAAACGCTGAAGTCAAATAATTTGACATGTTTGAAAAACCAAATATTATGCTGAACCGTCGTAAACTTTATATTTAAATAACTATATGTAGTCCAGGCGCATAAATTGTATTGTTAATAGCAATATAACTGCTGTGACATTCTTCTTTTAAGAAGAAAACTTTTTTGTGTTCAAACAAAAGTTCTTGACACATAGTATGTGTTTCCGACAGGGTAGCTTGTTATTATTATATTCATCTAATTATATTTCGACTAACGATAAGTTGTTTCCTAATGTCGCGATATATTCGATATCTTTTTACCGCATTGTTCTGTTTGTTAATAAGATACAAAATATTACATTATGATAACAAATTTTATTGTTGCTCAAACTATCTTTTGGTACGATACTGTAAATCCCAAACGACAGCCCAGTTTGAGCTAAATACAAATTTCCAACTGGACAGCTCGACGCATTCGTACTCTGTTTCTTTCGTTGTAGATGCACGCCGCAAGCTACAACAGGTAAAAATATATAAATATATAAATTATATATCTTCGAATCTTATATAAACAAAACAAAATGACAAGAACATTAGGAATGCAGACTTGGTTTTAATTGCCGTGTACTGCAGCAAAATTGCCCTCATCATATTAATTTTAATTTTTATTAAGCAAATAACACTTTGTCATATGTAATATACATATTGAAAATTTTTTGTGTAGTGTTTACAGTTTATTTGTAGTGTTTGGTATTCAGGGACGCAGCACACGGTACAGGGGCGGCCCTCTAACTTTCCCAGGAAGACCGCCCACAGGTGGCCTTTCCAATTTTGAGGCAGTTTTTGACCAGTATACTGCTCCTCTGTTATCTGTTACTATACTTTATAAACGTTAGAGGGTGTATATAAATGTCTATTTTTGTAAAGGTGGTTTTTTTACAATTTGGTTTTAACCCAATTGCATTCAGGTTGAAAAATAAAGAAGAGTGCGTACCGGTGCGTTACACCAGATCCCAACATTTATAACACCGTCAACAAAAATATATATTAATACGATAATGATTCACTCTCCACTAGTTCGACGTCGAAGTGCGACCTCGGTTAACGACGTCGCCATAGAAAACGCCCCTGACGCAGCTCAATCAGTCGCCAACGCCGGGCAACTCGATTGTCGCTTCACGCAACCGAGGGAACTGACAAAACAAACGCGTCGTTGAACAATCAGCTAAATGATGGCCCCAGCCTCGAGCTCCTCCTGAAATTGCAGGAGGGTGTTTCCGCCCTTTCCAGCGCCGTAAATGCTCTTTCTGCTGCTGCCCCGGCCACTCACGTTTCCAGCAATACGATGCCTGCGCAAAGCACTCCGCCGTCATATGCTGGTATCACAGCCAAACATGCCGGCTCTGGTGGATCCGTTGTATATACACCAAATGTAAGTGAAGACGAGGCCAAACGACGCCGGTGTCTTGTGCTCAGTGGTCTACCCGAAACAGGAAACGACCTCGAGGAAGCAACAAAGATCGTGCATCAGCTGGATCCATCCGCGCATATCGAGTAGGTGTTTCCGATGGGCTCACTTCATCCGCCTTCTCGACATGATAATTCTAACCAGCGTTCTCCTCGTGGTCCTCGTCTACTCAAACTTCATATGGCTGCATCGTCCGTCGTTAACTCCGTCTTAAATGAAGCTAAGCAATTACGCAACCAGCCACAGTACAACCGCATCTTTCTTCGACGCTCAATGTCCGACGAAGACGGACGGCGTATTGCCGCATTGCATTTTAAAGCGAACGAAGTTAACAGTGAATTAAAGTCACATGCCGGAAATCGTGATCGCTACGTCGTAGTGAACGAGAAACTTGTTCTATTCAAGGAGTGTACCCTCGAAAATGGACCTTTGGTTAAGGGTACACATAATGCGTTGGACTATACCGTAAAAGCAGTGAACGGGCGGCACATTGTGCATTTAAACTGAACAATGGGGTTATTCCGGACAATGCCATTTCTAATTACGAACAATCGTCGAGTAACATTATTCAGTGCGTATGCTTTAATGCGCGAAGTATCTGCAACAAACTAATTGACATTGAAGCACTTTTGCTATCAGCAAAGTATGATGTTTTAGCCATAACAGAAACACGGCTCAATTATGCTATCCCGGATTCTATGCTAGTGCCCGACAGTAACTATCATGTAGTGCGGAAAGATAGAGAATACTCCAAAGGAGGTGGTGTTTGCTTGCTTATTAAATCTGGTATTAAATTAATATACTAATGCCAATACCCTAACTGAAGGGTTAGAGTGCGTTGCTGTAGATATGTTCATCCCGACTAAACATAGATTGATCTGCATATACCGGCCCCCAGTTGTAACTCTAATGTACACAACAAATATGACTAATTTTATTAAGAAAGTATGCGATGTCCCGTGGCCGGTAACGATTGTAGGTGACTTTAACTTTCCATATATTGACTGGGGCTCTCAGTCATGGCCGCAAAGTCCTACCTATGATGACTTTATGAACTGTGTGAACGAAGCGGGTTTGCAGCAACTTGTCACCTTTCCCACAAGAAACAAAAACATTCTCGACTTGGTACTTACAACCTCTGTGCTGAATGTTCCAGTGGTAAACTGTGCGGAAACCTTTGCACTTTCGGATCACTTTTCAGTGGCCTTTTCATTAAGTGGAAATTTTACCACTGAAACATCGGAAATCAACTTAGGCTTTGACTTCAAAAGAAGAAATTTTCAGGGAATCAAAACTATCTGGCTTCCTTTAATTGGGATGGAATTCTGCACAGTTTTCCCTAAGTTGAAGACAAGTGGAATTGTTTTTATAACGTATTGTACGATGCATGCCTGAAATATGTTCCTCAAAAGTCTTGCAAAAGCGTGGACAGGAAACATAAATATCCCACTTATATCAACCGTCTCATATCGCAAAAAAGCAAAGTTTGGAAAAAATCCAAGCGGTTGGGAAACTTTGACGAATATATATTGCATACTCAACGGTGCTCTAAAGCTATACTTGCTTTTCGTAAAAAACAAGAACACAAAGTGTTAAATTCAGGTGTCCGTAACAAACTCTTTAAATATGCTAATAATCGCTGTGTTTCAAAAAGCGGTATCAGCGCGTTCAGATCGCACGATGGTACCCTGGAGACAAATGATCAAATTCGCTCCTGCTTATTAGCAGATTCCTTTTCAAAAGTTTTTGTTGCAGATGACGGGACTATCCCTACTATTAACGATATTTCACGTAGTGTAAACCTATCAATGATCACTTTTTCACCAGCCATTGTTTATGAATATATGGGAAAGCTAAAAAGCAAGCACAGTCATGCGCCAGATCATTTTTCGCAATTTTTTCTTAAAGAACTAAGTGATATTTTATGCTTCCCCTTATCACATATTTATGAACGATCTTTTGTTAATGGGACACTTCCAAGTACTTGGCTGTGCGCTGACGTAATTGCTGTTTATAAGAAAGGACCGGCATCCGATCCTACAAACTATCGCCCTATTTCCTTGTTGTCAAATTGCTGTAAAATCATGGAATGAATAATCAACAGCGAATTACTTAGACTTTTCATCAAACAATCTTATATCTAAACAGCAGCATGGCTTTATAGCTAAACGGTCAACTTGCACTCAACTTTTAGAGTCGGTTAATGACTGGTGTGTATCCATCGACACCGGAAATTATGTAGATGCGGTCTATATTGATTTCGCCAAAGCTTCTGACACAGTCTCCCATAAGAAATTAATTCATAAGTTATCGGCTTTTGGCATATCAAATCAATTAAAAGCTTGGTTAAATTCTTTTCTGAAAAATCGAAAATTTCGGGTAAAAGTTAATAATTGTTATCCTCGGTATTACCCTGTAACATCAGGTGTCCCGCAAGGTAGTGTATTGGGTCCTTCTTTGTTTTTATTGTATATTAATGATATTGTAAGTGTGTTGCCTAATGTTAACTGTAAGATAATTGCTGATGATGTGAAATTATACATCCAATGTCGACCTAATGATTCCCATCAAACTTCTATGTTTTTGCAAGAAGCGCTTTACAATGTGGGAAATTGGGCACATATATGGCAACTTTCGATATCTACACCGAAATGTTGTCTGTTATGATTAGGTAATTTAAGAGAGAACATTAAATACACTTTACATGGGGAAACCCTCCCTCTCGTCGCTCACTATAAAGATTTAGGTGTTATTATTGATAAGTCGCTCAAATGTAATAAACACTGTAAATCAATGTCTAAAAAGGCTATATGCCGATATGGACGATTAATATCTTATTCCGATGTTTTCTTACTTCTAATTGTTCAATTCTGCTTCGGGCTTACGAAACGTACGTCCGACCACAATTAGAATATGCGTCGCAAATCTGGTCCCCATGCTATTATGGTGATATTGATTTGCTTGAACGAGTACAACGTTACTTCACACGCCGCCTGTACAGCCGACTGGGTTGGGCAGAGGCGTCTTACAATGATCGGCTTACAAAATTAAATTTGGAGTCGCTTGAATTACGTCGGTTACATTCCGACCTTGTTATGATGTATAAAATTTTAAATTATAAAGTTGATGCCTGCCAAGATTTATTCGTATTATCCGAGGTTTGCCATACTAGGGGTCACTCAAAAAAGTGGTGAAAAAGAAATTTAAGACAAATACTTTACGGCACGCGTAAAACACGCGTTTCAGTTCGTGCTATAGACGCGTGGAATTCATTACCGCAGTTTATTGGGAGCAAACCTCTTATAGACGCCCCTAGCAATAAAGCGTTTAAAAACGGCTTGAAAAAAGTTAATCTAACATCGTTCTTACTAGAAACCTATAATCAGCTGTAAGAGGAATAACCCTTTGCTGATTCTCTTTTTATTCAATTGTATACCCTTTTCCTATAATTGATTCACTGTGAATTAATATACCATTTGTTCTACCTAACAGACACTTCTGCATACTGTTAGGGGTGTATTTTTGAATAAATTTTTT
>JASANE010022852.1:0-41157 GCA_030248225.1 Trileptium ribeirensis
CACCGGTTATTACATTTATATTATATTTTTGTTTGCTGTTTGTTTGCATTTTGCCATATAACCTTGTGTATTCGCGGGATTTCTGACTCGAATTGTTAATCATTTTTCTCAATTTATTGATGCATAATACAGTGAATTATACTGTGTAGCTATTGTAGATGCTTTATTCAAGGGATTTATGACACTGATTATTTTTATGTAGTTAATTGTTGCAAAATGATCTTAAAACCACATACCATCGAGGCAGCACTTTATAATTTTGTTAGGTGGGTGATCTTCCTAGAATTCGTAGGTCTGGGGAAATCTAGATCTGGGGAAGGCTGTCTGGTATATAAACCAGTTGCACAGCTCAGTCGGGGAGTTAATCTCCGAAGAAACCGCAGCTGGTAAGTAGCTCTATTATTATTTATGTTGAAATTTTTCTTAAGTGCTGAGTATAAACACACTGTAACACAGTAGTAATTGGGAAACTAGTGGTGGAGTTTGAGTAACTGTGGTACCCCCCATGAGCTAGGACGTTTGGTCATCTTATGGTGGCTAAAGAGTTAAGTGTATAGCAGGGAAGGAAGCTAATTCCCTTCCTTTCGGTACCTTTAGCTTGTATTGGTTGGAGATTTATCTGTCTATTATCAGACCTCACGGTCACACTCACCGTTTTCAACAATTGTTCTCTTGGTTACCCTGTTACATATTATACTTAAGGATAGCTTGGGGAACACATACTGCATAGTCGTAACTTTGTATACCTATAGGCGAGTTAATCTCCGAAGAAACCGCAGCTTGTAAGTAGCTCTTCGATTATTTTATACTAGCATTAATCTGTTGTGTGAGGAAGGACGATCATTCCCTTCCTATATTACAAGGAGACTTTGTTGGAGGGCGCTTATCCCCTTCCTTGATTTGTGAGAATTTTAACTGTGGTTGCCCTTTAGTACTATTAGACCTCACGGTCGCTCTCACCGTTTCAATTGTTGTTTTATTTTTGACCATAATAATAACCTTGGGGCAATAATAAGAGAGTTTTTAGTGAGTGTGTGTCCTAACTTTCTGTGTTTACGATTGAATTAGTTAACTTAGCCGTGACTGATTTCGTTCAGAGAGTCCTGTGTCCTTGATATTTCTTGGAGGTTCATACTAAGCTTGTGCGGTGAGCTGTGTCCTAGGTCCTGAGTGCTACATTATACATCGTACGGGTTCTTATTGAAACTTATTAGGACTAGCTTTGCTACAGTTGGAGGTCCCACAGAGACTCGATTTTCTTAATCGGGTCTGAACTTGGATTAACGACAAACTCATTGGTAATTGTAAGTTGAACTAAGATAACACAAGTACCTGATCACGGCCAGCTATCAACTACGTAATAGGACTACACTGCATAATTTAGAGTTAACAGACGACGAACAAGATAGTTCATTTTTCGAAAGTGATCGTGAGAATCAGCACATGGAGAGCTTAGCCAAAAATATAGGTCAACTTGATCACGTTATAAAACATCTAGCCACCAGGCTGGACCATGGTTTGAGAGACCTCTCGAGTGAGGTGGGCGAAGTATCACAGCGAGTTCGTCTTGGGAACAATGAGCCATAGCTTTGTATTACACCCTTTCGTGGTGACCTGACGGGTCAATATTTTGACTCTTGGCTAGAAAATTTCGATTTGGTTAGCGATGCTAAAATTATGGATAATAACGTGAAAGTAACGGTGCTTCCTGCATATTTAAGAGACAGAGCGCGAGACGCATATGAGAGAGTACCTGATGATTCTAAGAGAAACTATAATGATTTAGTCAGGGCCTTGAAAACGGCCCTCCGCACTCCCTAATGGTCAATGTTTCATGAAGCCGCGTTAGAACAACGCCAACAAATGAGTGAAGAATCCATTACTTCATATCTTAAGGCCATTAAGCGTGTTTGCCGCAGTATTTATCCACATGAAACTGACGCTAATTTGCAGAGAAAAATTACATCCCGATTCTTTGAAGGATTAAGATCACCCGAAATAAAACTACAAGTATTTAGAGATATGCCAAACACTCTGAAGGATGCTGAAGACCTTGCGCAGAGGCTGGATATGCAATCATTTCTTTGTGGAACAGTTTCATCGCCAGTGGGATTATCTAATACCACCACCAATATTAGTCGAGACCAAACTTTAAAAAAATAACCCAAGGCATGGAGTTATTAGCGAGAAATCAGAAAGACATAGCAAATGCATTACAGCGAGTGCGGAATATCCCACTCAGGAGAAATAATCGCCCACTCACCGTTAGTACGAATCAAAATAGGCGACCGGATACCCGGCCTAGACTTAATAGTTTTTCACAGGAATTTTCACCACGTGGTCCTAAATGTTTTAATTGTGGGAAAATGGGACATATAGCTATGAGCTGTTTACTGAGAGGGAACCAGGGCAGAACGAACAATTTTCGCCCTCAATATACCGGTCCATTATCGAGAAATAATAATTCACAAAACGTCAGACGACCAACATTTAATACTAGCTCTAGGCAGAATATACCTAATAGTGGTCCCATGGCTAATAGAACGAATTCTAGGAACATAGTAGCTACAACTACACTTACGTCACAGGTTAACGTGACAACTCCACCGTCATCTAATTTCGAAACCCCATATCGTACCGAGGTTGAGAGACCGCGTAGAGAAGTTGATGCACTTACCAAACAAAATTCCTTACTTGTGGAAAAGACATATCCACAATTAATAGGTGCAGTTGCTGTTCACGGAAAAAATGAAGAACCAAGAAATCACATGAAAACTGAGAGAACCGTTCTTAAGCCAAAGTCAGGGTTTAAAATTACTTACCCGATGTTAGCATTACTACTCGTGGTTACATTAATTGTACCACCCAGCTCAGTTATAACAAGGGAGTTAAGGAGACTCCATCACCATCTTTTCCCACCTTTCGGTGTAGGATTTTTTCCCGAAGGATTAGTTATGACAGCAACAGATATTGTTTACATACCTATACTTGTTCATGCTAAACATGAGAAACATGAAGAATGTAGGGCTGCCTAATGATTTACTGTTAATCCTCAAAATTGTACTTGTGCTGGTCATCAACTTCTGCATAGTGAATCGCAAAAAGCTCTGAAGGCTTTAAACGAAAATTTTCAGGACTCTGTCGATCCAACATTTTATGAAGATTTATTACAAAGTATTTGTACTGTTAAGCCTTTCGCCTGTTCCTTCGTACAGTCAAAAAGGCAAAAACGTTTTATTGGTATTGCACTAGCTGGAGCAGCTTCGTTAGCAGGCATAGGTCTGGGGATTTCCAACAGTATACAAATGTCATATATAAAGCCTAAGGTTACAGCATTGAGGAATTCTGTTCGAGTGTTTGGAGAACAAGCCATTCAAAATTCGGAAAAAGTTTTGAATTCAAAAAACAGCTTACTGTTAATCAGGAATAAATCTATACAGTTACGCATGATATAGTTAGCTATATGGAACAGACAGTAGTTGCATTAGAATGTACTTTGGTTAAAAGCGTAGCTTGGACCCATCATATGGCCCAAACTAATTTTTATATAAATGAGGTAAGAAATATTGTTAAGGCTATGGTTAAGGCCAGTAATACTGGGATTTTAACTTCAGATATTTTATCGGCTTCGCAAATAAAACAATTAGTTGAAAAGGAACCTACTTTACATGATATTGTAAAAGCTTATCCAGTTATCATGGACATTATGAATACTAGATTCGAGCTTATATTAGAAATTCGTCGTATAAGGGTTAAGAATATTCTCCCGCTTATGAATGTTGTCAATGTTGGTTTTAACGACAAGAATACTAATACTACATTGCGCGTTTCATTACCTCAATATATAACGTATGATACCACACTTAATAAGAGTTATTTTTATGAGGTTAAGGCAGGTAATTGTCAAAAGGCTCCCGGACTTTGGTACTGTGATAGAGCTGCTCTCCCGACAAGTGAGAGTGACCACTGCTTACATGATTTGAAACATTGTTCGGTTAAAAATTCTTGCACTTTTGATATTAAACAAAATTCTCCAGAAACTATTATAGAAAGCACGCGAGTAGGCATATTAGTGCGTACTTCAGAAAAATCTGTGTATGTTACACGAATTCAACCAGGTAGTAAAGTTACAAAAGCTGATAAATTAACAGTCCCTGAACATGGGGTTATGTTTTTCTCACATGCGAACTTTGCAATGATAATTGTAGGAGACCAAGTGTTGATGTCTAATTTTCATCAGTACAAGATTTTGAAGTATTCATGCAACATATGGGAGAATTCACGTTTAACTTTTCAGATATAGCTCCACCGACCTGGAGTAAGTAAGAAGATGTCAAGTTCAATTCTTATTTAACTGACCAGAGATTAAAACGTGAACTCATGTATTTATCACAGGATGATTTTGATCTCCCTGCTGAGGTCAGTTACATAATACTAGCTGTTATATTAGGGATATTATTCTGTATCTTCTATTCTATTCGAAAAAATTTCAAAAGTTCATGAGATGTTTCAAAAGGTCGCCTAAGCAAAGTGAAAATGACCATACACAAGATATAGAATTAGTACAATATCCAAAAATATCTTTAACACCATATATACCCAGTGGAACAGAAGACAACCGTCGGGTTAAGTTACATTGTGCTACACCTGTCTACAAAATTCTCAAACAGACAGTACGGTTGAGGTATGTTATCTGACTTTTTTCCGAGGAAAACTTCATAATACTAACGTTAAACAGTTAGAATCATCTGAGTTTGCTGAAACAGTATTTACAGTTGGTAAAGCATCATCAGAAATCGAAGTAACACTACAAGACAAAACGTTTACTGGCGTTTTGGACACCGGTAGCATTATTACAATAATGTCGAGCAAAACTTTTGACAGTTTAGGATTGTCAGTAGATGAATTAATATCAGTCCCTTGGACTTCGGCTGTGAGTATAACGGGACATGACTTACCGATGAAAGGAGCAGTGAAAGTAGCATTGGGAATAGGTAATAGGGTTTTCGATTTTCATGTGTTCGTTTCTGACAATTGTACACATTCAGTTGTAATCGGCGTAGATGTTTTGCAACAATTGGGAACAATTAGTATTAACTACAGTAAAAACCAGCTAATAATAGACGGAATAATCTATCAAGTAGGGGGACATCTGTCGAAAACAGTACGTTTAGACGCAAGTACTGTTATACCACCTCGTTCTGAAGTAGTAATTCCTTGTAAGATTACTGGGTATGAAGACATCAATTATGCAGTTTTTGAACCTAGTGAAAAACTTGGAGTCGATTTTGATTTACAAGCACCTTCTAGTTTGCTGTCTAATGATTCTTGAACTCAATGTTCCCTTAAGATTATTAAATATGTCACACTACCCTGTAAAACTTTATCAAAACACACCTCTCGGAACAATAGAACCCTTAAGTGCTGACGGGCTGGCAGAATTTTCCGTAGAGACCTGTAATTGGATGAACCCAGATTTTTCAGCGAACTAAATCTAGAACAAGCTAAGATTACTCCGGAGCAGAAGAAACAATTTATCAATCTTTGGACTGAATTTTCAGAAGTTTTGCCAACCACGATTATGGTTATGGTGACATAACAATTATCCAACATAGTATTCACACTGGGGATGCTATCCCTGTAAAACGAAAGGGCTAGAGGTGAAGCCGCCCGCGTCATGTAGTAAGCGTTGACGTTATAGTGCTAGGAAATTGCATACTCTTCTCTTATCCATTCTTGGGAGTAATAATACCCGAGGTAAAACTAAAGGGCTAGATGTGAAGCCGCCCGCATCATGTAGTAAGCGTTGACGTTATAGTGCTAGGAAATTGCATACTCTTCTCTTATCCATTCTTGGGAGTAATAATACCCGAGGTAAAACTAAAGGGCTAGAGGTGAAGCCGCCCGCATCATGTAGTAAGCATTGACGTTATAGTGCTAGGAAATTGCATACTTTTCTCTTATCCATTTTTGGGAGTAATAATACCCGAGGTAAAACTAAAGGGCTAGAGGTGAAGCCGCCCGCATCATGTAGTAAGCGTTGACGTTATAGTACTAGGAAATTGCATACTCTTCTCTTATCCATTCTTGAGAGTAATAATACCCGAGGTAAAACTAAAGGGTTAGAGGTGATGCCGCCCGCGTCATCTAGTAAGCGTTGACGTTATAGTGCTACGAAATTGCATACTCTTCTCTTATGCATTCTTGGGAGTAATGATACCCGATGTAAAACTAAAGGGCTAGATGTGAAGCCGCCCGCATCATGTAGTAAGCGTTGACGTTATAGTGCTAGGAAATTGCATACTCTTCTCTTATGCATTCTTGGGAGTAATAATACCCGAGGTAAAACTAAAGGGCTAGATGTGACGCCGCCCGCATCATGTAGTAAGCGTTGACGTTATAGTGCTAGGAAATTGCATACTCTTGTCTTATCCATTCTTGGGAGTAATAATACCCGAGGTAAAACTAAAGGGCCAGAGGTGAAGCCGCCCGCGTCATGTAGTAAGCGTTGACGTTATAGTGCTAGAAAATTGCATACTCTTCTCTTATTCATTCTTGGGAGTAATAATATCCGAGGTAAAACTAAAGGGCTAGAGGTGAAGCCGCCCGCGTCATGTAGTAAGCGTTGACGTTATAGTGCTAGGTAATTGCATACTCTTCTCTTATCCATTCTTGGGAGTAATAATACCCGAGGTAAAACTAAAGGCTGGAGGTGAAGCCGCCCGCGTCATGTAGTAAGTGTTGACGTTATAGTGCTAGAAAATTGCATACTCTTCTCTTATTCATTCTTGGGAGTAATAATACCCGAGGTAAAACTAAAGGGCTAGAGGTGAAGCCGCCCGCATCATGTAGTAAGCGTTGACGTTATAGTGCTAGGATATTGCATACTCTTCTCTTATGCATTCTTGGGAGTAATAATACCCGAGGTAAAACTAAAGGGCTAGATGTGAAGCCGCCCGCATCATGTAGTAAGCATTGACGTTATAGTGCTAGGAAATTGCATATTCTTCTCTTATCCATTCTTGAGAGTAATAATACCCGAGGTAAAACTAAAGGGCTAGAGGTGAAGCCGCCCGCGTCATGTAGTAAGCGTTGACGTTATAGTGCTAGGAAATTGCATACTCTTCTCTTATGCATTCTTGGGAGTAATAATACCCGAGGTAAAACTAAAGGGCTAGATGTGAAGCCGCCCGCATAATGTAGTAAGCGTTGACGTTGTAGTGCTAGGAAATTGCATACTATTCTCTTATGCATTCTTGGGAGTAATAATACCCGAGGTAAAACTAAAGGGCTAGATGTGAAGCCGCCCGCATCATGTAGTAAGCGTTGACGTTATAGTGCTAGGAAATTGCATACTCTTCTCTTATCCATTATTGGGAGTAATAATACCGGAGGTAAAACTAAAGGGCTAGAGGTGAAGCCGCCCGCGTCATGTAGTAAGCGTTGACGTTATAGTGCTACGAAATTGCATACCCTTCTCTTATGCATTCTTGGGAGTAATAATACCCGAGGTAAACCTAAAGGGCTGGAGGTGAAGCCGCCCGCGTCATGTAGTAAGTGTTGACGTTATAGTGCTAGAAAATTGCATACTCTTCTCTTATTCATTCTTGGGAGTAATAATACCCGAGGTAAAACTAAAGGGCTAGAGGTGAAGCCGCCCGCATCATGTAGTAAGCGTTGACGTTATAGTGCTAGGAAATTGCATACTCTTCTCTTATGCATTCTTGGGAGTAATAATACCCGAGGTAAAACTAAAGGGCTAGATGTGAAGCCGCCCGCATCATGTAGTAAGCATTGACGTTATAGTGCTAGGAAATTGCATACTCTTCTCTTATCCATTCTTGAGAGTAATAATACCCGAGGTAAAACTAAAGGGCTAGAGGTGAAGCCGCCCGCGTCATGTAGTAAGCGTTGACGTTATAGTGCTAGGAAATTGCATACTCTTCGTATGCTTGGGATATACCCGAGGAATCAAGGGCAGAGGAAGCCGCCCGCATATGTAGAAGCGTTGACGTTGTAGTGCTAGGAATTGCATACTCTTCTCTTATGCATTCTGGGAATAACAATACCGAGGTAAAACTAAAGGGCTACGCGCGCGATGTGAAGCCGCCCGCTGAGAGTCCCGTTTGTCTGGAATCCCGGCATACTCTTCTCTTATCCATTATCGGAGTAATAATACCGGAGATAATTCTTATGGGCTAGCGGTCAAGCCCCCGCGTCATGTAGAAGCGTTGACGTCTGTAGTGCTAGGAAATTGCATACTTCTCCACCGCTCTTTATCATAATCCCGAACGCAAGCCGCCTCTTATGGCAGCGTTGACGTTGTAGTGCTAGGAAATTGCATACTATTCTCTTATGCATTCTTGGAGTAATAGTACCCGAGGTAAAACTAAAGGGCTAGATGTGAAGCCGCCCGCATAATGTAGTAAGCGTTGACGTTATAGTGCTAGGAAAATCCGCATACTCTTCTCTTATCCATTATTGGGAGTAATAATACCGGAGGTAAAACTAAGGGGCTATAGGTGAAGCCGCCCGCGTTATGTAGTAAGCGTTGACTTATAGTGCTCTATAGTGCATACCCTTCTCTTTGCTTTCTTGGGTGTTTTTCCCGGGTCTGCGCTAGAGTAGCCGCCCGCGTCATGTAGTAAGCGTTGACGTTATAGTGCTACGAAAGTGCATACCCTTCTCTTATGCATTCTTGGGAGTAATAATACCCGAGGTAAAACTAAAGGGCTAGAGGTGAAGCCGGCCGCATCATGTAGTAAGCGTTGACGTTATAGTGGTAGGAAATTGCATACTCTTCTCTTATGCATTCTTGGGAGTAATAATACCCGATGTAAAACTAAAGGGCTAGATGTGAAGCCGCCCGCATCATGTAGTAAGCATTGACGTTATAGTGCTAGGAAATTGCATACTATTCTCTTATGCATTCTTGGAAGTAATAATACCCGAGGTAAAACTAAAGGGCTAGATGTGAAGCCGCCCGCATCATGTAGTAAGCGTTGACGTTGTAGTGCTAGGAAATTGCATACTCTTCTCTTATCCATTATTGGGAGTAATAATACCCGAGGTAAAACTAAAGGGCTAGAGGTGAAGCCGCCCGCGTCATGTAGTAAGCGTTGACGTTATAGTGCTACGAAATTGCATACCCTTCTCTTATGCATTCTTGGGAGTAATAATACCCGAGGTAAAACTAAAGGGCTAGAGGTGAAGCCGCCCGCGTCATGTAGTAAGCGTTGACGTTATAGTGCTAGGAAATTGCATACTCTTCTCTTATCCATTCTTGGGAGTAATAATACCCGAGGTAAAACTAAATGGCTAGAGGTGAATCGGCCCGCGTCATGTAGTAAGCGTTAACGTTATAGTGCAAGGAAATTGCACACTCTTCTCTTATGCATTCTTGGGAGTAATAATACCCGAGGTAAAACTAAAGGGCTAGATGTGAAGCCACCCGCATCATGTAGTAAGTGTTGACGTTATAGTGCTAGGAAATTGCATACTCTTCCCTTATCCATTCTTGGGAGTAATAATACCCGAGGTAAAACTAAAGGGCTAGAGGTGAAGCTAGCTAGAGGACTTTATCCCTAAAGTTGTAATGAATTCCTGGGGAGATATTAACTCTCCCAGAGGGGCGATTTTTATCACTTCCTGTCATGACATTTTCTACTACCCTGGACATGGGGAATCCTTATTTTCCTTTATCTGGGTTATATGGCTCTTTAATCATAACCTCCTAGCTAAAAGGTACAATTCCACAGATTTCCAAATATCCCCTTAGGGGGCAGATTTATCTACAATTTATACCTTCCTTCCCCGGGGAGATGATGATCCTCCCAAGGGAAATAAACCTTATATCATCTACAAAGGGGTGATATCTACCCAAATTCTTATCGAAACCTTTATTTCCTCCCTGTCTTATATACATATTACCCCGTAATATCAATTCGAAACTAAAATTTACTAATATTCACTATTCTAAAATAAACACCCAGATTTATCCCATCTTCAAAACTTTCCCAAAGGGGGTGGTGGTTAGGCTTCCTGAGCGGCATGACACGCGGTCACACCTCGGGTAACCACCCCACTTGGTTCCTATTTCGGGGATTATTACTTCCTAAACATGGGCTGGAATTTACAAATTTATAAATTTCCTTACTTTTGGTTTAAATAAAATAATTCTCAGGGATTTCTTAATCCCTCCCGATGGGGCACATTATATCTCACTCCCGGTAAGGTAACACTCATTTCCATTTGGGTGCACCTTTTCCCTACCCTTATATAGTGATACATTACCTCTATACCTAACTTAACATACAATTCCACCCAAAACCAACGTTTTTACTTTACTACTACATTTACAACTTTACTACTAAATTTACAAAGACACATCAAGATTTTTCCAACTCGGGTTAAACTCTACCTTGCTATCGGACTGCATTTTACTTCTCCCTGGGCTAAAAACACCCTAATATCACTATTACTCCATTTTTGTTAAGTTCGGAATCTCCTAATTCCTACTATCTTTCCCCAAATCCCACATATTAATATTTAACTTTCTCTAATTTTAAATGATTTCTTAAACCACTAAACTATCCAATGGGGCCCTAACTATTTATTTCCAGTTCAAACTCTACCTAACCCCTGTGGAATACCTATAAACCACCTTTTCCGCAACCCCAGAAGTATTCAAAATTCTCCTAAAACTTTATAAATATTACTATTAAATAATAATATAATAATAATAATTTAATAAATAAATATTATTAGCTACTATTTTACTATAGTGTAAACTTTTGGCTTTTTCGACGACTTTGCGCATGCGCCGGCAGCCATCTTGGCTGAATTATTATTGTTAGTCAGTCGTCAACAAGTAGTAATAGTGTGTGCGTCAACGTAGTCGATATGTATTATATACTGTTTTCTTTGTTGTATCGTGTTATTTTTCAATCTTTATTTTTTCGTATTCTGACATGCGTATTTAAGTTCGGCGTTTACTATTAATACTTGACTTCTCATTAGTTAAGGCGAATTGAGTCATGCAATTTTTATGATAGTTTTCTAGTTTTTTTATAGTTTTGTCTGTGAGGGTTCTCTTGGTTTTAGTATTTTCTTTGATTTCCGCAATGTGACGGAACAAGTTTTTTTTTCGACGTAAGGACCTTGGTTAAGGCCATACCCAGTATATGTATCGAACATACCTGCATATACACACGGTATAAATACATATGGGTTCTCTTTTTCCCCCATAGTGACAATACAGGAGGTTGTTCCTGTATTTTCTGGACCCTGCCGAGGTGGCGGGATTACTAGGCATAGTAAGACCTAGTATAGGGTTAAGGCAGACCAGAAAGAGGGCAGCCCATCTCCTAAACGGGAACCTCTGGCTGGGATTGGTCTTTCTTGGTTAAGGCCATACCCAGTATATGTATCGGACATACCTGCATATACACACGGTATAAGTACATATGGGTTCTCTTTTTCCCCCATAGTGACAATACAGGAGGTTGCTCCTGTATTTTCTGGACCCTGCCGAGGTGGCGGGATTACTAGGCATAGTAAGACCTAGTATAGGGTTAAGGCAGACCAGAAAGAGGGCAGCCCATCTCCTAAACGGGAACCTCTGGGTGGGATTGGTCTTTCTCCCCTTTCCGGAACCGTTTTACCACCCATTGGTACCAGGCCGTCTTCCATGGGCTGCTCTATCGTCGAAGGCTGCATTGTTGCAAGTATGCTCTAGGGTGAGACATAATTACCGGAATTATGTCTCCGCGCGAGCCTCGCCTAGGGGTTACCCAGCATGCAGGCCAGGGAAATTTTACGCTTAGGGGGCTTGGCGGTTATGGTCCAACACCCATGTTCTATTTAGGGGAATCCTGTGTCACTTGTCCCATTAGCACTAATCCATAAAATCCTTAGTTTCTTTTCAGATATCCGAAGCTTATGAC
This sequence comes from Trileptium ribeirensis, assembly GCA_030248225.1. Taxonomy (NCBI): domain Eukaryota; kingdom Metazoa; phylum Nematoda; class Enoplea; order Enoplida; family Thoracostomopsidae; genus Trileptium; species Trileptium ribeirensis. Next base: position 11,946 of record JASANE010022852.1, read on the forward strand.
CCACACAGGTAAATCTACGACGGTAGGTGCATGTATCCGAAAATACATGGTATTGACGAACCGATTATTTCTAAAAAATCCAAAAACCAATACAAAATCGTTATCACGGTGCACGGTTCACCTGACTGGACACGAAAATTATATTTGTGCTTCATTACCGTTACCATTTGTTATCTCCATACCCTAGATGCATAATGCCAGGGCTGTTAAGTTTTACACATAATATGTTAGGTACTAATATTGTTACTTTGTTTATTTCTTGTTCATAAACTTTCAGCTTAACAACGGGTATTAAAATTTTTCAGCGGAACTTGTGCGGTTGATCCAACTTGAGCCGATCCCTAGTTACTTAGTTGTTTCATTAAACTCGCCTAACGGTGCTGGTCACCTAGGGAAACGCTTGCCTCTCCCCTTAGGGTTAGCTTATTCCTAAGATCTCATTATTCTGTGTTTGGAAGGTGCGGGGCATCTCTCAAGCAACCCTAGCCCGCTGGCATAACCGCTGCCGCTGTGCATAAATGTCACCGAATTATAATGATAATGCGCTAAATCTTATTTAATTTCAGGCGACCTGTATATAGACATAGTTTTAGCGACCTGGTGCAATAATTTATCTTCATCCCATGCTAGTATCACCTATGAAACAGGTAATACATTTTATACGTTGGTTAATACCGAAATGGTATCAAGATGTTCTAGAGTGTATCATGATGCAACCTACAAGTTTTAGACCTGATGGTTATTCCTGCTTCTCTAGCTCCACACCCTGTCTTAACTCGGGCCGCATTGCTGAGTTAAGCCAGAGTTTGGACGCCTTCAGAGCTAAAGCAGCTCACTTTTCCCTTGATATGATCTATTCAAAGAACTAAAGGTAAAGACAACGTTTTCCAATTACTTTCCTTCCAAAATCCACACAAAAATTTCGGTTAACAAATGTTACCGATTGTTACTCGAACACCTTTTGCTGAGGAGATTTTTTAAATAATTATTCTGATATTGAAATTAGCCTTTACATCCGTTAGCATTATTCGATGCCAATCCAAATTTAGCTGTCCACTGGTCTACTCGAGCACACAGTGGCAGTATTAAATTGGTACGAATTAAATTTTTTAAGAAATTTTGGGCTGAACCTTATGCTAGCCTACACGGGCACTAAAAATACTTTAGAAATTCTATGCGAAAACTTACGACAAATTATCAAAATACTACAGACTCGCTACTCGAGCTTGCTGTAGTCGAAGGATATTTTCTCACTCTCAAGTTGACATTTGTAAAACTATAACGCTTAGTTACCTTTACAGCTTAATAAACTTCGCATAAAGTTTCACTCCTTAAAACCATATATAGGCAATTTCACACTTTTAAAATGCAAATTTTATACAACGCTTTAATTTGGACTCAAAATCTACTTTCTCTTAACATTATTTTCAATTCAACCTAATACGAAGGCTCGTTATGCGAACTCGCCAAGGTACAAGCGTGAATGGCAAAATTACTCATATTCGCCAACGCTGACCAAATTACTCAAGTTTAGTTTTAACTTTAACTGGACCCATCCTTAAGTTTTTCGACTATCAAAATTCATTACCCAAGGCACGTCTCTTGGAATCGCCAGGGTATAATCTTTAATAGCACGGATACTCGATTTCGCTAATTAAATTTCATTTTGCACCAAATAAATTATTTCTATTTCGCTCTGGCTGAAGGGTGCCGAGTCCACAAAATCAAGCCAAGCTAAAGTTCCAACTTTTGTTTCCAGTAAACTTATTTCCCACTGGTTCTCCAATACTTTTACGCCACGAATGGTTCCCTTCAAATAGTACATACGTTACAACTGCTACTCCACTGCAATTACTTAGGCACCTGTTTGAATTAACTACTCACTACACACGGCCAACTCAGCTTATTTTATGAACGGTTATATGATCCAGACACAACCTTGATATCCCTGCCCGGGACAATGACATGTCTACCCCCGGGAACTCGTGCAACTTTCCTCCCGTGACAAAGGGTATCTCCGACCGCTGGTAGACCGGTCCATCCCCTTTGGTGGCTCTTCTCACCCATTCTTGACTTTACTTATATTTTTGGGTAAATCCCGAACTCGCTCTACTTTCCCTCTCTTCTCTTTGACCACCATTGGAGATGTCGGTTACGTTTTGGTAAGAAACGTGCCGCGGAGAAAGCCGATAAGCTCACAGTAATAATACCCGAGGTAAAACTAAAGGGCTAGATGTGAAGCCGCACGCGTCATGTAGTAAGCGTTGACGTTATAGTGCTAGGAAATTGCATACTCGTCTCTTATCCATTCTTGGGAGTAATAATACCCGAGGTAAAACTAAAGGGCTAGATGGGAAGCCGCCCGCATCATGTAGTAAGCGTTGACGTTATAGTGCTAGGAAATTGCATACTCTTCTCTTATCCATTCTTGGGAGTAATAATACCCGAGATAAAACTAAAGGGCTAGAGGTGAAGCCGCACGCGTCATGTAGTAAGCGTTGACGTTATAGTGCTAGGAAATTGCATACTCTTCTCTTATCCATTCTTGGGAGTAATAATACCCGAGGTAAAACTAAAGGGCTAGAGGTGAAGCCGCCCGCGTTATGTAGTAAGGGTTGACGTTATAGTGCTAGGAAATTGCATACTCTTCTCTTATCCATTATTGGGAGTAATAATACCCGAGGTAAAACTAAAGGGCTAGAGGTGAAGCCGCACGCGTCATGTAGTAAGCGTTGAAGTTATAGTGCTAGGAAATTGCATACTCTTCTCTTATAGATTCTTGGGAGTAATAATATCCGAGGTAAAGCTAATGGGCTAGAGGTGAAGCCGCCCGCGTCATGTAGTAAGCGTTGACGTTATAGTGTTGGGAAATTGCGTCCTCTTCTCTTATCAATTCTTGGGAGTAATAATATCCGAGGTAAAGCTAATGGGCTAGAGGTGAAGCCGCCCGCGTCATGTAGTAAGCGTTGACGTTATAGTGTTGGGAAATTGCGTACTCTTCTCTTATCAATTCTTGGGAGTAATAATACCCGAGGTAAAACTAAAGGGCTAGAGGTGAAGCCGCCCGCGTCATGCAGTAAGCGTTGACGTTATAGTGCTAGGAAATTGCATACTCCTCTCTTATCCATTCTTGGGAGTAATAATACCCGAGATAAAACTAAAGGGCTAGAGGTGAAGCCGCACGCGTCATATAGTAAGCGTTGACGTTATAGTACTAGGAAATTGCATACTCTTCTCTTATCCATTCTTGGGAGTAATAATACCCGAGGTAAAACTAAAGGGCTAGAGGTGAAGCCGCCCGCGTCATGTAGTAAGGGTTGACGTTATAGTGCTAGGAAATTGCATACTCTTCTCTTATCCATTATTGGGAGTAATAATACCCGAGGTAAAACTAAAGGGCTAGAGGTGAAGCCGCACGCGTCATGTAGTAAGCGTTGAGGTTATAGTGCTAGGAAATTACATACTCTTCTCTTATCCATTCTTGGGAGTAATAATACCCGAGGTAAAACTAAAGGGCTAGAGGTGAAGCCGCACGCGTCATGTAGTAAGCGTTGAGGTTATAGTGCTAGGAAATTGCATACTCTTCTCTTATAGATTCTTGGGAGTAATAATATCCGAGGTAAAGCTAATGGGCTAGAGGTGAAGCCGCCCGCGTCATGTAGTAAGCGTTGACGTTATAGTGTTGGGAAATTGCGTACTCTTCTCTTACCCATTCTTGGGAGTAATAATACCCGAGGTAAAACTAAAGGGCTAGAGGTGAAGCCGCCCGCGTCATGTAGTAAGGGTTGACGTTATAGTGCCAGGAAATTGCATACTCTTCTCTTATCCATTCTTGGGAGTAATAATACCCGAGGTAAAACTAAAGGGCTAGAGGTGAAGCCGCACGCGTCATGTAGTAAGGGTTGACGTTATAGTGCCAGGAAATTGCATACTCTTCTCTTATCAATTCTTGGGAGTAATAATACCCGAGGTAAAACTAAAGGGCTAGAGGTGAAGCCGCCCGCGTCATGTAGTAAGCGTTGACGTTATAGTGCCATGAAATTACATACTCTTCTCTTATCCATTCTTGGGAGTAATAATACCCGAGGTAAAACTAAAGGGCTAGAGGTGAAGCCGCCCGCGTCATGCAGTAAACGTTGACTTTATATTTCTAGGTAATTCCATACTCTTCTCTTATCCATTCTTGGGAGTAATAATACCCGAGGTAAAACTAAAGGGCTAGAGGTGAAGCCGCCCGCGTCATGCAGTAAGCGTTGACGTTATAGTGCTAGGAAATTGCATACTCTTCTCTTATCCATTCTTGGGAGTAATAATACCCGAGGTAAAACTAAAGGGCTAGACGTGAAGCCGCACGCGTCATGTAGTAAGCGTTGACGTTATAGTGCTAGGAAATTGCATACTCTTCTCTTATCCATTCTTGGGAGTAATAATACCCGAAGTAAAACTAAAGGGCTAGAGGTGAAGCCGCCCGCGTCATGCAGTAAGCGTTGACGTTATAGTGCTAGGAAATTGCATACTCTTCTCTTATCCATTCTTGGGAGTAATAATACCCGAGGTAAAACTAAAGGGCTAGAGGTGAAGCCGCACGCGTCATGTAGTAAGCGTTGACGTTATAGTGCTAGGAAATTGCATACTCTTCTCTTACCCATTCTTGGGAGTAATAATACCCGAGGTAAAACTAAAGGGCTAGAGGTGAAGCCGCACGCGTCATGTAGTAAGCGTTGACGTTATAGTGCTAGGAAATTGTCTCTTCTCTTCCCATTCTGGGAGAAATACCCGAGAAACAAAGGGCTAGAGGTGTAGCCTGCCTGCACGAGTAGTGCGTTGCATACTGTTCTCTTTTCGATTCTTGGGAGTAATAATACCCGAGGTAAAACTAAAGGGCTAGAGGTGAATCCGCACGCGTCATGTAGTAAGTGTTGACGTTATAGTGCCAGGAAATTACATACTCTTCTCTTATCAATTCTTGGGAGTAATAATACCCGAGGTAAAACTAAAACTAAAGGCTAGAGGAATACCATTAGAAGAAGAAAAGAGAAGGGCTAGAGGTGAAGCCGCCCGCGTCATGCAGTAAGCGTTGACGTTATAGTGCTAGGAAATTGCATACTCTTCTCTTATCCATTCTTGGGAGTAATAATACCCGAGGTAAAACTAAAGAGCTATAGGTGAAGCCGCCCGCGTCATGCAGTAAGCGTTGACGTTATAGTGCTAGGAAATTGCATACTCTTCTCTTATCCATTCTTGGGAGTAATAATACCCGAGGTAAAACTAAAGGGCTAGAGGTGAAGCCGCACGCGTCATGTAGTAAGCGTTGACCTTATAGTGCTAGGAAGTTGCATACTCTTCTCTTATCCATTCTTGGGAGTAATAATACCCGAGGTAAAACTAAAGGCTAGAGGGAAGAGAGAATATCCAAAGAAAAAAAACTCCTCCTCAGGGCAGATTTATCTACAATTTATACCTTCCTTCCCCGGGAGATGATGATCCTCCAAAGCTAAGCGCTGTTGCTGATGATCTAGCTTACGGCTGTGTACATTCGCCTAAGAAAGTTGATCCCTATGCGTGAACTAGGTTCTTATATTGCATCGTTCATACCATTTCCATTACTGATGCATGCTAATGTTATCGAAAGTATAACCGCATTGTGTTAACGCATAACCAAATGTGTAACCGAATTGTTTGTGAATAAATGATTGAAAAACCCGCTGTGTCCCTGCGTCGATTGATGATGCCTGTAGCGATATGCATCATTGGGAGTAAAAATTGTCGGCCCAATCGACGAATTGCGTCCAGGCTTATGTCGAGAAGGTCGCAAGTCTTGGCGTAATTCGTTGCCAAATGAATATGTACAACTAAACTGCGAAATTTTAGTGCGATAGTTCCGGAGGTCTAATGTCGACCAGAATTCGGGAAACCACCCACTGAATTTCGTAGCGGGAACGATCTGACGTTAAACATCTCAGAATTTTTGGACCTTCGAGGGGCCATAAATTAGAAATTGTATTTGGCCAACACAAACGATGTACCCAATTGAACTTCGACTGACACCAGGATACGGAATAGCGGTATAATCTCCTTGGCCTGTGCGCAGGAGACGGAGCCAACATCTCTGGAGACCTCAAAGGTAATACCACGTAGACTACATGCGCAACCAATCTGACGGGATCCGAACACGTCTCGTGAAGCTTGCTACGCTCTCCTTGCTAAGCATCAGAGATTCTTGGGTATGACTGAGGGAGATGGTCCAGAATGAGCATGTTAGCTCCGCCCAAGAGGTTACGATAGCTGGGGTCGTACGGGCACTGCGTTGGCATCAGCAGTTTCACGTCGATTATACATGAACCAGACGACTGTTTTTGCTAGGAGATGGCTTATTATTTCACGGATAAACCATCGCATCAAGGAAATACTGTAGACCGACGTCGAATGCAGTATTGATTAAACCCACGAGTCTTTGAAAAATGAGCAAAATTATATTTCATCTCATCGTTGTTCGTCAAAGCATTATTTTAGCAGCAAACAGTGTTTTTGATTACGATAATAATTATAATTTCGCAGATTTTTGACCAGCGCCGATAAAAAAACCAACAGCACAAAACATCGACACTTCAACCAGGATAAGGGTTCCCGTAACCGGGTTTATAACCAATTCCTGCACATTATGATGCCTCCGTACAACCACGTTTTCCATCTCAAACCAATAGATGGTTGGGTTTCTTAAACACCGGGCAATATGCAAAACTAACAACCGATAGCAATTAGAAATAAGCCGATTCGTTCACTAAAAATTCGGCAATACCTCTTCAAAGTGCTGGTGAATTGTTACAAGCAGTTCGCAAATAATTCCTTCAAAACTTGCTTTTATTTACGTTCGTAACTTAATGCATTTCGTTTGCTGCTGTCGCTTACTGTTTGTGATTGATCTCAAGGGCGACTATTTCCAATATTTTCCGAATTTTCAAGTAACTAACACATTTCCGTATAATACACACCAAGCAGGCTATATAAACGGTTTTAAAACGTAATTAACACAGGTAGAACTATTACAACCAATAAAGGCGTATTCACACGTTCAAACTCTGCTAATTCAAACTCAAATTTTTGATCAAAATTTGAAAGCATCTTTTTGCATTTTTGGCAAGTTTGTATCTGTGCACACGGTTCAAACTTTTCAAGGATCGCCAACTAGATGTATTACCTGAAAATTTTGAGCTCAAATTTTGAAACAACTCGATTTTCTTTTAAAAATCACCTTTAAATTCTTATAAAATCTTTTTGCTCAAAATTTGATCGAAAGTGTTGAACGGGTGAACGCACCCTAAAGAGCAATACAAACCTCGGTATCTGCTTTCCGGTTATGTGCTGATCGACAAATACGGACGCGTACTGCGGCAAACCAACCACTTTAGACAGCCAGTCTGTTACTTGCCGCGTATCCCACTGATATTCTAAAGCGTACAACAATATTTGCCAAGAATGGCTGTCGACTATCGCACAAACAAATACCGAACAGAAATTTGGCAAACATTACTTATTTGCTAATACATCATAGATAATAATCATAAATGACATATAAACGACAACAGTGTGAATAAATGACAATATGTAGTAAAGATGATTTATTTAAATAATCACAATGCTATTCTTGTTTTATGACATGATGAACAAAAAATCGAAAATTTTTGAGTGAAACTGAACAAGGACGCTATAATTATGTTCGACTGCTCTCTAAGCCCAGCTGTGTAAACACGTTTCAGCCAAACTGAATGGACAAGGTTTTAAGAACACATCGAAGTGCGAAAAACTTTTATTTTGAAAAAAATAGTCCTTTTTCATGCCTAATCTGTGCTGCAAAATACAAAAAAAACGACTACAAATTTTTAAGCACGAAGACACCCATTATGAAAAATAATATTCAGTTAAAAGGACATGTTTTAGGCAAAGACTGTTAAGTTATCAATCTTAAAAGACAAAAAAGAGAACTAAGCCTAGAGTCAGTGGGCAAAATATAGTTTTCGCCAGCACAGTATTTTCCCTTTAAATTTAAATGACGCGGAGCCTGTCAATAAATTAACGAAACAAACATTCAAACCAATTTCAACAGTCAAACAGTCAACCGCAAAAAGTCAAAAATTTTAAATTTCTCCGAAATTCCAATCTTAAATTACGTAATTAAATTTTTAGCTACAAGTCGTAAAACACAACACGCGTAGCAATAGCAATAATGGTAAGGAATAAAACTAAAATTGAAACGTCAAGAAATTGCTAAGTACCTTTCGAATCTTTCCACATATGCCACATTTCGCTAAGCGTGATTTGTTGGTCGTCATTATGAAGTGCCTGTGAAATTTTCGACGCCGTTTTACCCTCAATCTGTAGCTCGTCTTTGGCAAACTGAAAGCAATAATAGTTTCACTATGCGTGATTTGTTGGTCGTCATTATGCAATGCCTGTGGAAATTTCGGCGCCGTTTTACCCTCAATCTGTAGCTCGTCTTTGGCAAACTGAAAGCAATAATAGTTTCACTAAGCGTGATTTGTTGGTAGTCATTATGAAATGCCTGTGGAAATTTCGACGCCGTTTTACCCTCAATCTGTAGCTCGTCTTTGGCAAATTGAAAGCAATAATATTTTCACTAAGCGTGATTTGTTGATCGTCATTATGCAATGCCTGTGGAAATTTCGGCGCCGTTTTAACCCCAATAATCGGCTGCCGTCTTTGGCAAACAGAAATCAATAATAAATGCAATAAGCGTGATATGATGTTCGCCATTAGGCAATGCCTGTGGAAATTTCGGCGCCGTTTTACCCTCAATCTGTAGCTCGTCTTTGGCAAACTGAAAACAATATATAGTTTCACTAAGCGTGATTTGTTGGTCGTCATTATGTGAATTTTATTTTCAATTGTTTTCTAAAAAAGAATAGAAGAATCAATCAAAAAAACCCAAAAAACAAAAACAAAAACAAACCCACCCCCAAAAAAACAACAGCAATTATGAAATGCCTGTGAAATTTTCTGATGCCGTTTTACCCTCAATCTGTAGCTCGTCTTTGGCAAACTGAAAGCAATAATAGTTTCACTAAGCGTGATTTGTTGGTCGTCATTATGAAATGCCTGTGAAATTTTCGACGCCGTTTTACCCTCAATCTGTAGCTCGTCTTTGGCAAACTGAAAGCAATAATATTTTCACTAAGCGTGATTTGTTGATCGTCATTATGCAATGCCTGTGGAAATTTCGGCGCCGTTTTACCCTCAATCTGTAGCTCGTCTTTGGCAAACTGAAAACAATATATAGTTTCACTAAGCGTGATTTGTTGGTCGTCATTATGAAATGCCTGTGGAAATTTTCGACGCCGTTTTACCCTCAATCTGTAGCTCGTCTTTGGCAAACTGAAAGCAATAATAGTTTCACTAAGCGTGATTCTTTGTCGGTCGTCATTATGAATGCCGGGATTTGACGGCCGCCTTTTAAATCTCTATCTGTAGCTCGTCTTGGAGAGCAAAATTTCGAGCGGATGTGGTCGTCATGATGCCTGCTAAATTCCGCGCCGTTTCTTTTCGGAGCTTGTCTTTGGACGAGCAATAGTTCAGGTGCGCTATCTGTTGGGTCATGAAACGCCGGATTCCCCGGGTGCTGTTTTGCCCGAGCTAGAGTTCCTGTTTTTTGGTGTCATTCTAATGCCTGTGGTTCTTTCTACGCTGTTTTACCCTCAATCTGTAGCTCGTCTTTGGCAAATCGAAAGCAATAATATTTTCACTAAGCGTGATTTGTTGGTCGTCATTATGCAATGCCTGTGGAATTTTTCTTGACGCCGTTTTACCCTCAATCTGTAGCTCGTCTTTGGCAAGAAGAGAGAAAAAAAAAAAAAAAAAAAAAAACTGAAAGCAATAATAGTTTCACTAAGCGTGATTTGTTGGTCGTCATTATGAAATGCCTGTGGAAATTTCGACGCCGTTTTGCTCGTCTTTGGCAAACTGAAAGCAATAATAGTTTCACTAAGCGTGATTTGTTGGTCGTCATTATGAAATGCCTGTGGAAATTTCGACGCCGTTTTACCCTCAATCTGTAGCTCGTCTTTGGCAAACTGAAAGCAATAATAGTTTCACTAAGCGTGATTTGTTGGTCGTCATTATGAAATGCCTGTGAAATTTTCGACGCCGTTTTACCCTCAATCTGTAGCTCGTCTTTGGCAAACTGAAAGCAATAATAGTTTCACTAAGCGTGATTTGTTGGTCGTCATTATGAAATGCCTGTGGAAATTTCGACGCCGTTTTACCCTCAATCTGTAGCTCGTCTTTGGCAAACTGAAAGCAATAATAGTTTCACTAAGCGTGATTTGTTGGTCGTCATTATGCAATGCCTGTGGAAATTTCGGCGCCGTTTTACCCTCAATCTGTAGCTCGTCTTTGGCAAACTGAAAGCAATAATAGTTTCACTAAGCGTGATTTGTTGGTCGTCATTATGCAATGCCTGTGGAAATTTCGACGCCGTTTTACCCTCAATCTGTAGCTCGTCTTTGGCAAATTGAAAGCAATAATATTTTCACTAAGCGTGATTTCTTGGTCGTCATTATGAAATGCCTGTGAAATTTTCGACGCCGTTTTACCCTCAATCTGTAGCTCGTCTTTGGTAAACTAAAAGCAATAAGATAGTTTCCGACTAAACGTGATTTATTGGTCGTCATCATGAAATGCCTGTGGAATTTTCGACGCCGATTTAACCTCAATCTGTAGCTCGTATTACTGATATACCGAAATCAATAATAGTTTCGCTAAGCGTGACTCACTGGCCCTCATCCTCAAAGTCCTGCGGAAATTTCTACGCTGATATATCCTCAATATGTAGCTCGACATAGGGATACTAAAAACAATATATTCAAGCATTCCAATGCAATCCAAATCCCCACCAACCCCACTCCCAAAAAAAAAAAACAACAAAAAACCAAACACCCACCCAATCACCCAAACAAAACAAACCAACACACCAACACAAAAACACAAACAAAAAAACCACCCCACAAAAACAAAAAACACAAAAGCAAAAAAAAACCCAACACCTTAACACTTCAGACGTCCACCCAAATAAAGGTGTATAGTCCAGAATGTCACCGCTGTATCTTGGCAACCAACAGTAGAAACACGCTCTAGATTGGACGTAACAGCGTCAATTTTGAACCACTTTCTCATGAGTATACTTTCCATAAATAGCCCACATATGGGCGATGACAATATTTTAATGGGATTTGACAATAAACTTCATCGCCCATATATGGGTGATATGTCCATTATATGTTATAACATCGTCGCCCTCATATGGGCGATGAGATTTATACTCGTGAGGTACATCGCCCTCATATGGGCGATGGGATTTGTACTAGTGAGGTACATCGCCCTCATATGGGCGATGGGATTTGTACTAGTGAGGTACATCGCCCTCATATGGGCGATGAAAAAGGAAAGTTGGAATGTTATCGTCCACCATATGGGGAACGGCATTCCATATCACAGAGTTCAATATTGGTTTTAGAACAATAGCATATGTAAAATGGATCCTAATATTGAATCTGATATAAGTGAAGATTATTATAGCGATATATCATATGACGACAGTGGCGCTGATTCTAACTATTCACCATCGGAAAGTGATATTGGGTCATCGGACGGCGAGTTAGGAGGTGAGGTCGTAGAGCCCGATGACGATGACCATAACCGGGGTGCCGATATTGTAGTTCCTCCGGCTATTATATTGAGCGAATACGAAGGACGTAGTCCACATTTTCAGTGCGACCATGAATTTCGTCTGTTGAAGGATATTGCGATGTCCGATGGAAATAAAATTCGTCCAATTGATGTATATATGAACCTTGTCACCGATGACCTGGTAGAAAAAATGGTGAATGCGACCAATTCGTATGCTGCAAGATTCCGGGAAAACAGGCAGCTACGGCGATCATCACGTTTTACTAGATGGAAACCCGTGACAGAGAGTGAAATGTGGGAGGTATTATCTCTTTTGCTGTATTTTGGGCTCTTCAACTATCCAAGCGTACAACGGTACTGGTCCATTCTCAGCTTTCCGCTTGTCGTACAATCGTTTCTGCCTCATTTGGCGATTCTGGCATTTTCCTGTTTCGGATGAAGATTGTCGTCTTGCGAAAGTAAATCCGTTGCTCAACTACGTTGTTTCCAAATCGCAGGAATTGGTGGAAGTGGGTCAGGTCGCAACAGTGGACGAAACAATGATTCCATGGCGAGGACGGTTGGTTTTTCGTCAATATTTACCGGGCAAGAGCAATAAATATGGCGTAAAGTTGTATAAACTGTGCGATCCGAGTGGTTATACTTTCAATGCCCGTTTTTATGCCGGTCGCGCAGAAAAATCAGGCCAATTTGGACATGGAGAGTCTGTGGTACTGAAAATGGGCGAAAACTTGGCAGGATCAGGCCGATCGATGTATGCTGACAACTACTTTACCAGTGTTACCTTAGCTAAAGAGCTTCTTGATCGGCAACTATATCTCACTGGTACAATCCGTTCAAAACGTCGAGGGCTTCCTAAAGATGTCACTGAGGCAAAAATTGACCGTGGCGACGTTATTTCACGAGAGAACAATGATGGTGTTACGATCATGAAATGGCGCGATCGTCGCGATGTGCTAATGGTCAGCACAAAGCACTCGCCCAATATGGTCGACACTGGACGTCGAAATCGTTGTGGGGATAATGTCAGAAAACCAGAGGCTGTCATACATTACAACAACTGCAAAACCGGTGTCGATATCTCAGATCAGCTTTCCAGTTACAACACGACCTTGCGCCGGACACTGTTTTGGTACAAAAAAATTGGTCTTGAGGTTATATTCGGAATTGGTGTGGTCAATGCATACATTATCTTTCGAGATTTCACTGGCAAATCATCAGCGGAGAAAAAGAAATGGTCCACTACAAAAGTTATGGAGCAGCTGGTGTTCCAATGCCTCGAAAAAGCAAAGGTAAATGTTTTCTTTTATCCATAATTTTATATAATTCCTGTAATGTTTTATATAACTTGTACAAGCTTCGACTGTCTAAAAAGCTGTATGTCGAAATCGCTATGGATTTTACAATATTTATTCTGAAAAACCTTTTTTATTTCACGGTAAACTGTATTCGTAAAGCATTTATAGGTGATAAAAATGTAATAGTTGAACAACACGGAATTGATCTGGTGATAGTTTTACAATACTATTTCAAAGTTTGGTATGACATCGATACAGTATTTCTACGCCGTCAGTTGATAAACCGAGGTTTACTCTGCGAATTCTGAATTTTTATTTCAGTGCAGTAAATAGGACGCCGAAGTTGTACATATTGGTTGAATAACTCAAATCTGTTCGGGTATATAATTCTGAATGCTGATCCCAACGTACTGCTAGCACACTGAGATTGTGTTTTTATACTGTGTACACTATGTCCTATTTCATTTGAGCAGGTGTATTTGATTTGGTAATCTGCTTGCTTCTCTATCTCAAATTGTTTCAATGTGTGTTGTGAAATCGCATTTTAGTCGATCATGGATGAACAACCTGGACCCTCACGTCGACGCCGCACCGATCCAATTGCCCTTCCAGAGGGCCTTTCTGGTCATAAATTAGCTAAGAAGACGCAAGACGGCGGAAAAGATATACGACGACGCTGTAAAGAGTGTTTTCGAAAGAATCGCGAGCAAGGATTACCATCTCGAGAGGCCGAGAAAGCGAGTGCAAAAGTCCCAACCTTCTGTCCTGAGTGTGACAAGTTTCTTTGCCGAGAATGTTTTTTCGACATGAATGTTCACGGCTCCAATTAACGTAAATATTCGTGCTGAACAATTACAAAACGTTTTTATTATTTGAACGACCATACTTTATCGTTTTCTTCTTATTTTGATTATATACTTATTTTGCAAAACCCGTATTTCATATTTTTGGGAGCGATATTATTATTCATCGCTAACCCTTTAGTGATAGCCACATTAATCTCCACCGCATTTTCTACACGCCAGGCGCAATTTTACTTGCTTACCTAGCACGTCACACGCGTAAAACAGATACACTTTATACAATCAATATCGCCCACATATGGGCGATAACATTTTTTAGCAAAATCGATATCGCCCATATCTGGGCGATGGACGTCCGAAGTGTTAAAATCAGAAACTTTTCAAAAAAGACAGAAACATTAACTACATTAATGTATGTATGTTTGTTAATAATAGCATGTAATATATAATATTATATATATACATATACAATAATAATATGTATATATGTACGTATATAATAACCACATTATTATAGACTATTGTACACAAACATTTGTTATTTTTTGAAATCTACCAAACACAGCATGACGCTATTTTGCTTGGTTAAATTTGAAAAAGTTGACAAAAATAATGAATCCAAGTGTCAATCACCGTTAAATGTTGAAAATCCATGACTGTGAAATTTGTAAATGTAGGCACTTGGACACTCATACGAAAAGAAGTATCTTCATACCAGTAAAACATTAAGAACTTCATCTATTTTCGAATTTTACGTAGCTTGAAAATACAGAGAAATAATAGTAACAACAACATCACTGAAACCAAAAATTTATGATGAATTCTTTAGGAAAATATGGTACTCTTCCAAGTCACCATATAAAATCATCCGGCATGGCTCGATCCATTTTGGTTGTACCCCCCCCGCATGGTTCTGCAGTGTGGCGATGCCCCTTCACATTTTTGGGAAAAGGGTCATGGTAGACAAAAAATTTTCCGAGCCCACAGTATAGGGGTCGTTTGAAAAAATTTTTTCAATTTCCCTACTTTTGAGAGAGAAGGTCGTTATACTTCCCTTAAAACTGGAGACCGAAAAAAATTCTTGACCAAGATACCATGACCATCCAAAATTGACGGGGTATCCCCCTCCAAGAACAAGGGAGATAAATGGGATCGGGTCATACCCGATCTTTTTATATGACTATTTTAAAGAGTGTCATCATCCTTCTCAAGTAATCATCATAAACTCTTGCTAACACCAATTGATTCGATCATATCGATACTACCCGATCGATCATCATCCATTTGTTTATGCAAATCACGAATCGCTTCAAACGCGTCTACTTCTTCTTCAGGTACACCTGCAATAAAACAAAAGAAAAAATCACCTGTCAGCTGAAGCGAAAACGAATCACTGACGTTTACAATCGAAGCACAACAAAGAATAAAAAATACCAATCATACATTATATTGAGTGACTTTGCGGAATGAAGCAAAGGTAGATATAATTAACTTCTCACATCAAAAACTTAAGATATTGATAAAATATAGATCATAGGTGTCGAAGATCTGTCAGCTTATGGGAAGGGAAAGATGGTCTGGGAAGGGGGAGTAAATTGTTGAAATTATGAGTACTCAAAAATTTTCCCAAATTTGTTAAAATTTTTCTAATTTCCAAGTTTGGAATATTCGCCCCATTTCTGCTAAAAATTACACGCTCTTTTGGCCGCAGCGAGGGCGGGGGGCGGTAGAGCAGAGCCTTCAGAGAGCAGATATGGCTTGACTGAAACCGCCTTACGGGCGGAGGGGTTGCGAGAACCAACCGCTCTAATTAGGTAATATTGCGATCTAACGAGGTAGAATTACCTCTTTACTAGGTAGTAGTTGCTAACGAGATAAGAAAGCTGTCCTAATTTTTACAGTTAGCAAAAACTTGGAAACGACTTGGCCGATTCTAATGTACTTGCAGTGCGCGCACTGACCATCCTATTTTGTTATTTTAAAAAATTAGCTGTTTTCTCTTCGGGAAAATCAAAATTGTTTATGAACGAAATTTTATAGTTTAGAATAAAAATGTTAAGTTCGCGAACAATTGATAGTACACTGTCCTTTATGCCGTCACGTTTGCATTTAACTTGTTCCACGACAGCAATGAAGGATAATCTAGTCTAATAGTCGTCACGGAATTGTCATCAGTTGATTTACAAACTGCTACTTCCGGGCTAGCAGTGAACGGAATCCCGCTTCTTACTTGCTCCGTAACAATGAATGTTGATTCGACATCGGGTTTTACAAAGTGGACACAGGTCAAATTTATTTGCGCATAACAAAAAGTTTCCATTACTCACTAAATTGAGATTAGGCTACGCAAACACGCCGACATTTATTATTTTATATGCATAGGTGGGCAAAGCAGATATCGATGTTCTCTAGAAAGCCATGACGTACAGTATGAGGAAGGTATAAAAAAGGATTTTGATCAAAGCGCAAAGCAACTCAAAAATGTGAACAAAAACATAGATTTTCCGAACTATTCGCATGAAAATATTGCCGAGGCATGAACGGGACAACATGGTTCGGCGATACTGGGCATGAAATGCGGTTATCTCGGTTCAAAAAGGGCGTCGTGATAGGAAATTTGTCAAAATTCAATATTTTGCATTTCAATTCACCAAAATGGCTAATAAATAACATCATCAATAGTGCCAAATCATTTATCACAAATGCTTGAGGCTAAAAGTAATTTTTGTAAATTTTTTAAATATTTCGCTCCCGAGTAGGACCTTATTAAACAGTTTTGACATTTTTTATTTCAAGTGGGGTGGCGTTTTACCAGGATCATTGAACCAAAAAGAATGCTAAATTCTGAACCGAGGAATGAGGTCCATCTCCCTAATCTGGATCTCCCAAGATTTATCTAAACAATTCTATACTTCCATACATAATTATTTGATGCATGGCCATGGACACCTCACGAAACACTGTAATAAGGCGTAATTTTTGGTGCACATGAAATTAGGCTCTCCATCCGATGAAAATTTTACAATTAAACACAAATGGAAAAACCGGGGGCACCGGATTTTATAAGGAAACATGGGTCTACCCCGTCATGTTAGGGACTACAAAACTGATGTCAAAATTCAGTATTTTTCATTGTAAATCGTAACAAATAGGTTAATGAACATTTCGAAGACGCTCATCATTGTGAAAAGCAATAAATTATAAGCTATATTTACATATATTTTTACGAAATTTTTAGCTTAGGAGTTCAATACACTAGTAACTCTTATCGAGATTGCAGAACGTAGTGAAGCATAGGTACACCTACGCCTTTTGCATGCACAGCCAATCAGCTCTCGATAGCATACGTCGATATGCTATATGTGAATATCACACAATACCGCACAGGTTAAAAAACTAATACCGGCAATAACTTTCGATGCCCGAAAACCCCCCAAGTCCAAGCTATCAGCCTCCCAGGACGTCACAATAACATTGAGAATTTTGGGTAGATGAATTATAGGGACGCCATAGCCCCGTACCCATGGGTCGCAGAACAAAATCAACAGCGGCATTAAGTTTGCCATGCCCGAAATCCCCTATGTGAAACTTTTCAACCGCCCTGGACATGAGAACAAATTTTCGAATTTTGCGTCGAGGAACCATTTGGGCACCATACCTCAAACCCCATAACTCTAGACTTGACTTGAACACTCTTCGCACTCAATGTGCAAAACGCTCCAGATGTTTCTGGATAGCTCTTAACCACGTTTTGAAAGCCCCGCCCTCAGGTCGTTTCCAGGCTCGAGGGGCATCCATCAGCAGAACTTGCTTCGGGATGCGATCTTCGCCCATTCTTAGCACGTGTCCGAGCCAGCGAAGTTGTCGTTCCAATATGGCGACAGAAATTGGTTGTTGGTTCGCAAATCTTTCTCGGACAGTTTTATTGCTCACACGGTCGATGTAACGAATGCGAAGACACCTGCGACGACATCTATTTTCGAATACTGAAAGCGTGTGAAGGTCACTCTTCAGAATTTGCCACGTCTCGCAGCCATATAACAATAGCGATCGTATTGAGGCATTGTAGATACGAGCTTTAGTTTTTTATGGAAATATCACGACATCGAAACACTCGGCTGTAAAGTTTGTTGAACGCGAACTGTGCTTTCGCGACCCTGCCCTTTATGTCAGACGTCGAGGCACCACGCCCGGAAATTTCATTGCCCAGATAAGTAAAGGTTTCGACAAGCTCTATTGGCTCGTCATTGTGTTTGAGATTTGGGGTACCGCGGCCGCAACACGATAAGATTTTTTTTGCCAGCGTTTATCACGAGACCTACAGAAGCGGCAACACGTGCTACGTTGTCGATCGTAGTTTGGAGCTCGGGCTCTGTTTCAGCGAATATTGCGATATCGTGAGCAAAATCCAGATCGTATAGAACATGATCCGATGGATGTAGTCGAATGCCACCAGGACCGTTGTCCAGTGCCTTTTGGAGAACCCAACAGATCAAACAACTGAATAACGAGGGCGATAAAATCGAACCCTGACGAACACCGGTGGAGATTTCAAATTTGTCGCTGAGGACGTCGTAGACTCGTACTTTACTTGTCGTTCTTCGATACAGAGTCTCGATCACACGGAAAGCGGAAAGCCACAGAAATTTTTCAGCGCATCAATCATTGAGATCCGATCAATTGAGTCGAATGCGGCTCGAAAGTCGATAAAACAAACGAACGTTGGCCGGCGATATTCGTGTCGATGTTCCAGTATTAGTCGGAGGGCGAAGATTTGGTCAGTACAGCCCCGACCACCACGAAAACCGGCTTGGTTCTCACGAAGACGTAGATCAAGAGAAGGTTTTATACGATTGATTGAGGCCGATACCAGGGAATAACCGGAACCAAAATTTACCGGAACCGGAACCAGCAACCGGAACCGTCCATTTAAACCGGATCCGGATCCGGAACCTGGTCTTCGAAATTTATATATAGTAAAACAGATGATGGAAGAAATGAAGGTATAGTGGATTTAAAATGCATTAAAAATAACTTTTACATTAAACTTATTGTTTTGCGATGGTATTATTGCCTTTCTGAAACTTTAAAGAGACTGATGAAGCTAATAATGTTTATTTATCGATCAAATATGTCGATTTTTGGACACTTAGAGCAAAAATGCATTCCACTATACACCATTGCATATACTGCGTCAAATCGAATGTGCTTACAAAGCTTGGAGCGTAGAATACACACTTCGCTCTGGCTCCAGTCGCCTCCCTTTACTACACATACGTTTGTTGTATGTTCTTCTGTAGGAAACTTAAAATTATTGGTTTATAGGATTCTAAGAGAAAATAATAGATAGAAGGTAATTTTCTGATCAGTGGTCAGAGACATTGTTTAGGCTAGCGTTGAACAAACAGTGCCCGTCAGTTAGATCATAATGATGATAACTTTCTAGTCAGAATGCTATAAATGAGACACACTGTGATGCTGCTCGCACAGTTTCAATAAATACAGTTCATTGCCAAGAAAGCAGTTTCTAGCTGCGTTGCAGATAACGTTATTTTACTTCAAGTTAAACTGATTTACCAAGTTTACAAGCGCACTGGCGGGTGCCTGACGCAATTTATGTTAGCCAAGCATACCCTAAGTACTTCTGCGTAAGCCATACTCTGTTACCGAGTTGGACCGGTTTAATTCAAACGTATCCAACAGACTTCTGGATGTGTAGAATAGCTGCTACAAGCATTGACCTGGCTTTGATTTAACAAACTCCTGCAGGTTATTATGAAAAATTCCTGCTCAAATTATGTGCCCTACTTACGTTTTACACGGCAAATAGGTTAGTTAATCTTTTCTTTTGCTTGGTTGTATTGGAGCTTGATCGTTGTATAATATATATTACATATGCTGCTTGGATTGCAGGATAAAGCAAAAAACGTGGAAAATTTCAAACAAAATTTTTAAACCGGAATTCCGGTTCCGGTATGGTTTTTGCCCTTTGCCGGAACCGGAACACGATTTTCGCCGGAACCGGAATTCCGGTTACTCCCTGGCCGATACGTTCGAGCATTTTGAGCGCTGTTTCCAGTAACGAGATGCCGCGGTAGTTCGAACACAAAGTCTTGTCACCTTTCTTGAACAAAGGGATGACAACGACGGTCTCCCATTCTCTAGGCATCGAATGGATACTACTATAGGATAACTCTAGAGCCGAAGCCGTAATCGAAAAACAAAAAAGAGGCATCGGCATTTACCATTTTACTATTAAATAAAACCAACCAGAGGAAAAAATTCGAAAGTTAAGATAAAAATAACCTTGCTTTCGTGAAGGGTACTAAAATCCCTCATTTTGATCTATGACCCCAAACCATGGAGCGTCATACCCCCCGTACACATAGAACCATGGGTCACAGAGCAACACCAACACCGGCAATAAATTACCCATGCCCGAAAATCCCACGTGAAATTTTTCAGCCAACCAGGACGTCAGAACAAAGGTTCGAATTTTGGGTCGAGGGACCATAGGGGCAATATACCTCGAACCCATCAACTCTAGAACCGGACTCGTAATCGAAAAAAAGAGGCATCGGCATTTAACATTTTACTATGAAATAGAACCATTCAGAGAAAAAATTCGAAAGTTAACATAAAAATAACCTTGCTTCCGTGAAGGGTACTAAATGGGGCAAAAACTCACATTTTGACCCCTGACCCCGGAACCAGATCCCAAATCAAAAAACGCTCGGCTATGTACGGTAAATCGGATAAGCTGGTTCGAATGAACCCAAGATCATGAAAATCGGTTTAGTCCTTCCTGAGTTATGGCCGATCACACACATACAGACGGAATTTCAAAAATTTCAAGATTTTACACAATTTTCTTTCAATTGCGAGTAGTTATAGTTTTGCGGGGCAGCGAAGCAAAAGTTTTACCTTGGGGAATGGGTATTGAACATGCTGACTTCAGAAATTCTGTCAGAGGCAATGAACTATGAGTCACCAGTTTTGAACCAGTGGAAACCAAAGGTGCGTTAGGGAACCATTCACCATCCCAGCTTTTGGAAGAGCCCAGTGAACGACAGTTAGCACTTAAATCGATGCTTCGACGTGTCAGGAAGCAGAGTCACATAAGATATTGTACTCAATCAATATATAGAGAATACATTATGGTGGATTAAAAACCGATATTATCAAATACACAAGAAAACGAATGAATAAAAATGAAAAATAAACTTCAACTACTACAAACGAAAATAACAATAAACTATTTAATAACTAAAATTTAGGTGATGTGCTCACTTACTCTGATCACCGAACAAGACCAGATCCGTAGCCCAAATTTGGATTTTCTTGCGATGCGACGAGTTGCTGATTTTTAATATTGACGTGAGCAATTTTGGGTCTTTAGCCGCCAACCTGCGCATATTATTATAATGTATATATATAAACAATGAATATCCCGTAACTGCAAACTTGAGTAGGAACCGGAACCCGGTGTCATATAAAATCAGTGAATATCCCGTAACTGCAAACTTGAGTAGGAACCGGAACCCGGTGTCATATAAAATCAGTGAATATCCCGTAACTGCAAATTTGAGTAGGAACCGGAACCCGGTGTCATATAAAATCAGTGAATATCCCGTAACTGCAAATTTGAAAGAACCGGAACCCGGTGTCATCAATATATTATACGGTAAAATAAAAATAAAGTAAAACATATCATAATGATAGCTGGGCTTGATATTAAATGTCGTTCTGAGGCATTGCAATGGGCCTAATAATACTAAATATTGTCCATATTTTATTATGATTTCAATTTATTTGCCCGTTTAGGGCTACAATAAGTCTATCCGAGCGGCAAGATAGGAGCGAATATAACGTTAACATGGCATAAACCCATGCCGTTCTTGAAATAATAATTTTTGTCTGAAACTGGCCATAACCGCTTTGATGTTCCTTACCCAAATTAGGAATTAGGGGTCTCCGCAAGAGCCGTATTTCATTCCCAGATAAAAGTGCTCCTCCTACAGAAGCCTTTATGTTTCACCACTCCCAGAAATCCTGTTTTTTTTGCAAAATTTGTAAGCTAATTGCTGTTTTCTGGCATTTTTGGATGCTCCCACACGCACCCATATGATATAAATGTCCCCACGCCTAGAAACATGCCTTTACCTCACGTGTGTGGACAAAACATTGATTTGTACTGAAGATCAGAACCACTGCTTCCCTTAATGTACTGCTGGACTGTGCTTTTAGGGGGCTTAGGTTTCAAACCTCAAAGCAAGCAATGAACGCATGCTAGCCAAACTCGCTCTGTTTACCCGTACCGCGCGAATTAGTAGTGTTGGACAACTCTCAGCAATGTGAAATATTCGAAATTACATTTGGTTTAACAAGTTCATGAAAATTAACTGATATTCTCATTTGTAAGTTGCTGTTTGTCACAAGAAACTGTTGCAGGTGCAGGTCGCTTGCCGGCAAATACGGATCGTCTGCCCTCTCCCGTTATTTATAGCTATAAGTAATTTATACAAAATTGAGACTCGCAATAGTATATTTTTAAATTGTCCTGTTGATATGGGGTCTTTTTACCTGGGCAAAACTTCGAAAACTATGATGAATGTTATGTACTAACAAATTTATTATTTGGAAAAATTTGAAAATTCAATTCGTTTAGCTTTGAAATGCGATTCATCATCTACACGACAAACCGTTTAATAATTTTGAGCAGCAACATTCAGAAAATAAAGATCCTTTGTAGGAATAACCTTCAGCAACCTCCTGCAATCTTCGGCCAAAACGGCAAATAACTGAGCAAAGCTAGATTTTTCCCGAAATAGGGCCGTAAAAAGAACGAATATCGATCTGTCAACTTCGAACCACGCAAAATCACATACAGCAGCCATACACAGCTACAGATTACATGCTAAAGTTGCTTGGAAATACTAGAACAACTTCGACCAAACCAAACATACCTCGGAAGATCGACTCCTTTTATCTTCATCGATTTGAAATTCTTGGAATACATCGGTAACCCAACACTGTGGACCAGCCAATCGATCATCTGACTCGTGGTCCAAGAATGTTCTGAAAATGATGTGAAATTTCATTTTGAGATAAAACCGTTTTGAACCTCGGAAGATCGACTCCTTTTATCTTCATCGATTTGAAATTCTTGGAATACATCGGTAACCCAACACTGTGGACCAGCCAATCGATCATCTGACTCGTGGTCCAAGTATATTCTGAAAATGATGTGAAATTTCATTTTGAGATAAAACCGTTTTGAACCTCGGAAGATCGACTCCTTTTATCTTCATCGATTTGAAATTCTTGGAATACATCGGTAACCCAACACTGTGGACCAGCCAATCGATCATCTGACTCGTGGTCCAAGTATGTTCTGAAAATGATGTGAAATTTCATTT
Source organism: Trileptium ribeirensis (assembly GCA_030248225.1). Taxonomy (NCBI): domain Eukaryota; kingdom Metazoa; phylum Nematoda; class Enoplea; order Enoplida; family Thoracostomopsidae; genus Trileptium; species Trileptium ribeirensis. The sequence continues at coordinate 35,166 of JASANE010022852.1, forward strand.
TGAGATAAAACCGTTTTGACAAAAAAACTATCTGGTGCCGTCGTCGTAGCATACTTTAACAAAATCACAGTTAGACGACGTGCTGAGATTACCAGGCCATAAAAACAACGCAAGCTTTATACGGTTAGAATCCTTGTATCCTTTAAGGAACACCAACATGAAGTAATTAGAATGCAGACATATACAGCCAAAATGTACTGTGCGATTTTCGAATCCACACGGTCAGATGTGAGGCTGACTCGAAGGTAGGTCGTCACGACTAGAGCCATAGCGCCCCCCGTAGTTCCCAAGTTTGTGTGATTTATGGTATACCTGATTCGAAGTAATCACCTGGCCCCACGGTTGTGGGGGCTCTAATGCTGATCACTCGTCGCCACTCTTATCTGATCGCTGTACTTGATTCGATATGCGACATCGGGTATTGTTGCCATTGTGTAGCGGCACGTATCGAAACTGTTGGTGACAATCGTTGACTGTTTGATGTCGCCACGTCTCGTGTGATCTTCCGCGAGGTCGGTCCGAGTCGTCCGGGGGCGTTGCTTTGGCCAGTGACTTCGGGATCCTGTTTTCGGGTATCCTTAGAACATGGCCGAGCAACCGCAAAGTAATGATTCCAGGTAATGCCACCTTAATCTGTTAATCATTCCTATTAAGCGTCTTGAAGCTAAATATACCCATAATTGAGTTCAGGACGGACAGGGGCCAGGACACATTTTGCCGAATTAATTTTTGGTATTTTGAAGGCTAGATGTCGCGAATTAGTATTCCGACGAAAGTTAGTATCTCAAATAACCGAAAATCAAGGATTTTGATACTGAAATGATTGTAATGTGTAAAATTTAACATAAACAATGCGGGGTAGTAATCAAATAGAAACACAAAATACTTCTAAGGTACTAACTACTCCAAACTTTCAGCTATAACCGCCTTGAACATAGGCTGTTTGATTATTAAATTTCACTTCATTCAAAAATGCAGTCTTATAACCCAACTTATTATTTAACAGCAATAAATCAAACAAAAATAATCGTCAAAAGCCGTCGTCTTCCGCATGAAATCATATCAACATCGTCGCCGGAAGACAGAAGACACGGAGTGTCACTATAACATTGCGGTGTTACAAAAACATTGCACATAATCATACTAATAATAATAGTAATTATAAAAAGTTAGATCACGGAACAATAATCATAATAATAAATTCCATCATGGAACTAAAATGAATCGGTATTTTGATACCTCTGGATTCGCTCCAACGGGCCCACATTTCGTCTGCCGTAATTTGGTCGTCGTCATGATGAAAATCCTTTTGTCGCTGCTGCGATGCTGTACTATCGTTAATGTCGAGTTGCTCGTTCACAAACTAGAAAAACATTATAATAGAAAAAACTATGGTACATCCTATATAAAATCAAATCTCACAAGGTGAAAAGCAAAGTAACCGCTTGCCAAAAATTGCCACAATCCTTGACAGCAAAATCCCACACTGGTCTTTCCAAGCTCCAGGGTCCGACATTCTTCGACTATCTCTGCCCCAAAACATTCTCCAAACCTCTCCCCACGGTTAACAGACCATTGGCAATATCCCACATTTATTTCTAAAAATATGTGTCATTATTCCGCTGTCCCTTCATTATATCACAGCACCCCGGAATTATGAAAATTTCTCGTTCAATATAACAGACATTTTGTACGTCTACAAGGAAAAACACCCCAGCTGATTTGATACACATAACACTGGCATACTACACTACACTCCAATTCAAACCTGCAAATTTAACAACTTATTACGTAAAGATTTAACTCTTTTGCTTTAACCACAAATAGACAAAATTCACAATCAGTTATAAATGTCGTGTTGATAGCGTTTCATAGCCAAATTAATAATCGTTTCAACCACTTACTAGTATGGACAAAAAACCTGATATCTCGATACGTTTTCATATCCCCGGCGTCGAAATATCCAGATATCATGCCATTGCATTCGGTGAATAATTACAAATTTTCACTGGTACAGAAACCACAAATCGATGAATCGAGGATTCCCAGAATAAACTGTTTACATATGTTTTTCTCTGACCTTTTGACAAGAGATTTTGTTGTTGGACCTACATATTGTGGGTTTCTGCGGTCAATTACAGCCCATGCATTTGCCTTACCACCAACGAGACGAAGGCACTTCACGTGATCTTCTCAGCTTAACGCATATTTGGAAACCCAAAAACTTCCAAACTGTTTCCGTCTTTCTTTTCATTTCACCGTAAATCAATTTATGATACGTTATTACTTACTACAGTCATACTGTATTTACACACAAGTTTAGGCTCACTAATATCTGCCGTTTTAATTTTTTGGATGATTTTTCGTCTGTATAACTATATAACCCGACGACGTTTCGCATTTTTCGGATTTACCTTTTTTGAGGCTCATAGATTTTTAATTTTCAGTTATTTTTTGGGCTATCTATATATATGAATTTCACTTTATCTGTTGCAGGTTGATGAAACGGAGCTACCGGAGTATCCACTGAGGGCGCTATTTGACTACATCTTTCATTGTCTCTTACTGTAGCGTCTTTCATTGGTGGTTGGATGTCAACGAATTTTTTTGTTTGATGGAAGAAAGTAATGACGACGTGCCTGTAATTGAACACTAAAAGCTCCGACCCCATCTTTCGCGTCAAAATGGAAAAATCAATGGTCTTTCGCCAAAACTGGAAACAATAGTTACAGTTTTCGGCAGCTTATATATCACGACACCACAGGCTCATGAACATCTACAGCGTTGCTCAATATCAAATTTTTGTAGGACCACTCCCTATGCCGCTTCAGTGTTGACGAACTCGATTTCCACCGGCAGCTTATATATCACGACACCACAGGCTCATGAACATCTACAGCGTTGCTCAATATCAAATTTTTGTAGGACCACTCACTATGCCGCTTCAGTGTTGACGAACTCGATTTCCACCGGCAGCTTATATATCACGACACCACAGGCTCATGAACATCTACAGCGTTGCTCAATATCAAATTTTTGTAGGACCACTCACTATGCCGCTTCAGTGTTGACGAACTCGATTTCCACCGGCAGCTTATATATCACGACACCACAGGCTCATGAACATCTACAGCGTTGCTCAATATCAAATTTTTGTAGGACCACTCACTATGCCGCTTCAGTGTTGACGAACTCGATTTCCACAATATAGTCTGTCTTCATTTTTCTGGTTATGTATTGTTACCGGAAACTCAAAACGGTATATGTAATTTCGGTACTCTGAATACGACGGTTTGGCTATCTAGAACCCAGAAAGAACATTTCGTAACTTTGCAGTGGATGACAAGTCGTTTAGGATCGACAAACTCTATTTGTTTGTTTTCAGTTGGTTAGGTTAGTATATATTGCTTTCAGAACTATGTCGTAATCTGAACAATATAACCAACCATATATCATGAAAATTCAGGGAATATGTAGGCTTTTCAAACGTGTGGAGTTGCATATTGTCCTAAGATTTTTAGACTGAAATAAGAAACGGTTTGCCGCACACTTGCAGTTTTTGTCCGAAATTAGGGATTTAGCAACGGCTGTTTAGACTTTACTTGCAAATTGACAGTTTTTGGACAATCCCACATACTGCATTCCAGTTGGTTCTAGCGGCTCTCTAGCACTCCCATATAAATCTCCAAAATACCAAAATAACCCAAATTTATAATCTTATTCTGAACAAATTAGCGTTTCCTTTAAATTGAAAATTACCAATATTAATTTAAAACAGTTCACTGAAATAGGCTTAATCGTCGACTTAATACAATCCTATATCGTAAATATCAGTGCAAAAACATCTTATCAAAAATCACTGTTTGCTTATGTCTCAAATCTTTAATACATCATAAAACAGAGTTATAGAAGTGAATGAATAAGTCTAATACACAGACTTTGAAGATTAAATACAAGTTTGAAATTTTAGGTTATGGTTTTTCATATCCAGATATCCGGATTATCTGATATATCCCACAATTTTACCCGGATAGTCGGGTGTCAGAGAGTAACCGGAAATCCGGTTCCGGCGAAAATCGTGTTCCGATTGCGGTTACAGCAAAGGGCAAAAACCATACCGGAACCGGAATTCCGGTTTAAAAATTTTGTTTAAAATTTCAACATTTTTGCTTCATCTGTGATCTAAACATATGTAATATATTATACAATGGTCAAGATCCAATACAACCAAGTAAAAAAGATTAACTAAGCAATTTGCCGTGTGAAACGCAAGTAGGACACATAATTACAGTAGGAATTTTTCATAATAACCTGATGCTTGTAGAAGCTATTTTACACATTCAGAAGTCTGCGGGGTATGCTCAAATTAAACCGGTCCAAATCGTTAACAGAGTATGGCTTACGCAGAAGTACTTAGGGTATGATTGGCTAACATAAATTGTGTCAAGCACCAGCCAGTGCGCTTGTAGACTTTGTAAATCAGTCTAAATTGAAGTAAACTAACGTTTATGCAACGCAGCTAGAAACTGCTTTCTTGGCAATGAACTGTATTTATTGAAACTGTGCGAGCAGCATAATAGTTTGTCTCATTTATTGCATTCTGATTAGAAAGTTATCATCATTATCATCTAACTGACGGGCAGTGTTTGCCCAACGCTAGCCTAAACAGTGTCTCTGGGCACTGATCAGAAAATTACCTTCTATCTATTATTTTCTCTTAGAATCATATAAACCAATAATTTCAAGTTTACTACTGAAGTAAGATCATGCAACAAACGTATGTGTTGTAAACGGAGGCGACTGGAGACAGAGCGAAAGTGTGTATTCTACACTCCAAGCTTTGTAAGCACATTCAATTTAACGCAGTATATGCAATGGTGTATAGTGGAAGACATTTTTTGCTCTGGGTGTCCAAAAACCGGCGTATTGATCGATAAATAAACATTATTAACTTCCTCAGTCTCTTTATAGTTTCAGAAAGGCAATAATACCAACGCAATACATTAAGGTTAATGTAAAAGTTCTTTTAATGCATTTTAAATCCACTATACCTTCATTTCTTCCTTCATCTAATTTACTACATATAAATTTCGAAGACCAGGTTCCAGATCCGGTTTAAATGGACGGTTCCGGTTCCGGTTATTCCCTGTCGGGTATGTGTGGTTCTCCGCGTGCAGATATCCGATTAACCGGTATATATCCCATAATTTTAAACATATCCCTGGCCTACTACTACATATCCTGAAAATACTAACTTTAGACACATTATGTCGATTCCAAAACACCACAGTTTAAGTTTTGGACACAACCCAGTGTCAGTATACGACTACAAAATCTGGCACACCCGTTTCCTAACCAAAACACTGCGCTCATACAGTCGGTAATATTTAAAGGCATAGAATCTTTTTCAGTTATAGTGAGATATAAAATAAACGCTATTTGTTATCAAACTGACTCAACTACAAAGCGTTCCTTAAGCAGTTGCCTTAAAAATAACTGGGCGAACAGAAATGGAACCAGCTACAACATCTACGTATGGGCTGCAGCGGTACCAAATTAGTTTGCTGTATCAGAAGGCATTAATTCTCCAGTACATTTTATGGTACTACAGAACAAACCCGGAATAACTGGGCGAGCAGAAATAGAAGCAACTGCAACATCTACGTATGGGCTGCAGCGGTACCAAGAAATTAGTTTCCTGTATCAGAAGGCATTAATTGTCCAGTACATTTTATGGTACTACAGAACAAACCCGGCATAACTGGGCGAGCAGAAATAGAAGCAACTGCAACATCTACGTATGGGCTGCAGCGGTACCAAGAAATTAGTTTGCTGTATTAGAAGGCATTAATTGTCCAGTACATTTTATGGTACTACAGAACAAACCCGGCATAACTGGGCGAGCAGAAATAGAAGCAACTGCAACATCTACGTATGGGCTGCAGCGGTACCAAGAAATTAGTTTGCTGAGTCAGAAGGCATTAATTGTGCA
>JASANE010022854.1:0-35601 GCA_030248225.1 Trileptium ribeirensis
CGATATCATCTCGATTAGACGTTATGGTTTTTTCGCGAACGATATTTAGTCAGATTTCGACCTAAATACTCATCTGTTTATATACGTAGCCGAATGGTTCAATAACTCTTCGAAAATGTATCTTTGCACTAGTTAACGTTCTTGAAATACATCGACCTAGTCAGTTTCACGTTACAAAACACATTTGCTTGTTCGTAAAGATGTTAGCGGATATGTTCGCGAACCTCTGCTATACCCTGGCACAAATTAGTTCGCCAACAATTATATTCGTCATCGCGAAAGCAAATACAATTTTTAACAAAACAAAATTTTTTTGTAAAAACAGAATTGGATATAAAAATGCTTACGTTTAAGATCAGAATTCGCAAATAGTATGTTTGCGAAAATTAGGGCAAACTATGTTGGTAAAGTATATTAAAAGAATGTGATAAGTAATTACATCTTGGTAACTAACGCACAACGTAGTGTTCGTGTACAACAAAACAGGGTCGTCTGTTCGCCAACAGCGAGGTGTTGCATTATTCTAATTAAATTGGATTAAATATCGCTCTCGCATAACTTATTCATGTTCGCGAACAAAAATCGATATGCGCTGCGCTACCTAGTCTGCATGTTTGTTCACTAACAAAATGTGAGGTTGGGTGCTATACTGTTCCCGAATGATAAGCCTCAAATTAAGATTCTGTAAAATTATGTTCGATATCAACTTTACAATTTCACTAAAATGTTCGGTAACATTTATTTATACGCTTTAAAACTCGCGACGCAAATCTTTTGAAACCGTTTGAACATACATGCCGACAAAATTTGTCTAGGGGGGTCGGTCTCGGGAGGACCTTTTTTTTGATCGTCGGATGTATATTTTTCACCTACGTGTTCAGTTTATCTACATGCACCGCAAGAAACGCGAAGGCGCACATTGCGCACGTTTTTTCACCGTATTTGTTGATCTACAGTAATTCTTTCAGTTATTTTAATCTATCTCTGCCTAAACTGGTGCCGATTCGGTCCCAGAACGCTCGTTAAATTCAGAAACAAATGAAATGACAACTAAGTAAAAATTGAGCAATTTCATGTGGTATGGGTCTGTGGCATAATAAAGCTCGCCTTGGCTTTTGTCTGCTGAGCTACCGGGTGTGACTCCTACGGCGATGGAGTGTTCCAGAGCTATTTTAGTGCTGAGTTCGTGATTAATCCACCGTGGACCATAGCAGACATTCAATGTCTAAATCTAGTTAGTATATAAATAAGTATTTCGGTTAACTTTTATTTCAGGGAATGACGTCTTTCAACAAAAAGCTTTCCACAAATTTACAGCTGCATATGCACCACTAGCAACAAGCAGGCACAATTTGCGCAAGTTTTGTGCTGCCCACCCCGGGTAAATGTAAATAACAGCTTGGTGTAGCTAACACCACATAAATTTTATGGTGTGGTCTGCACCATAATATTATCGATGCTACACTACGTATGTATACTATCTGAAAATACAATCACAAAAACCATGGTGTTAAAGACACCATATATTTGATGGCGGCAGAGACACTGAGGGTAGACAAAACTTTCACATGGAGAGTCCTTTACAACGTCAACGATGCATAAAAACTCGAACTCTGGTGCGAATATTCGTTCGCTAGCCCAAAATGCACTTAAGGGAGCCACACGCTTGGCGTCAGGCCGCCTCATCAATTGACTTACATCCCACGAGATGGTGATATACGTCAAGTTTCGTCAGTTCGCGATCTCGGCGTCATCGTCTTTGACGATTTGCACTTCAACCTCGTGTGTAACATATAGAGAAACAAGCCAACAAGCGAATAGAGCTCATTCGCCGCACGGTTGCGTCCCGATATCCACATAACATCATACCGCTGTATGAAGCCTACAGACGCAGTGTTCTTGAATACGATTCCGTTGTGTGGTCCTCTCAATATACGACTCTTATCAGCAGAGTACAGAATGTGTAAATTCGCTGCTCCGTCTCAGCAACAATTACGATCTGAACAGCTACTCAACCCTTGAACAGCGTCGTCAAACGATCGACCTATTTTATGCTTACAAAATACTTCATAATCACACAAATTCTCAATCCTGGAAACGTGTTTACTCGCTCTCCTACTCTCCATCCTCGCGGTAATCGTATGTAGCTGATCTTCCGATACTCAAGAACAAACGTCCGTGCTCACTCTTTTAACTTGCGGTTTTTTGATCTTAGAATACGCTACCAGATAGTATCGTCACTGCTGGCACTGTCACACATTCAAAAGTAGGTTGAGACGCAACCGTACGTAATTCCACTGAGACATATGATGCTTTGTATGTACAATAATTCGAAGTCTCGATATGTTCGTAATTAATTAGCTAGCGTTATCTGGCATAATAGCAATAATTCTTGAAGGCTTAATAGGTGTCGGGGGTCCGTTAGGCTACCCAGGGTCCCAAGCGTCCAAAAACCTAAAAACTCCCTTTTTTCTGGGTTTTCACTTTTTGCTATATTACCCGCTTCCTTTCTTTTGAGTCTTTGTTCTCGCTTTGTTGTCTTTTGTGTTCGTTCAAAGATTATGCTAATTTACATATTTTTTGGTTTTTCTTATTAGCTAACAAAAAGTTAGCTTATTTTTCGTTTCAATTTTCAGTCTAGATTTTGATGAGCTCTAGTTCGGCAGGTTTTACGCTTATGTTAACAGAGTTTACAGCGTAGAGAATTACGCTTAGTGTTGATCTTACTTCCGGCTCACCATGCACATGTTATTTTGTTTGATTTGAATGGGGGTTGGGGTTGGTAGGGGCTTTTTATTATGACGGCTATCGGTTATAAAAGGGGACGGGATTCGTCATCGATGGATTGTGCGGCACGAGGTGTGGCCAGTAGAATGCCTGCGGGACGCTTTGTATGGCGCGCGTCTTTTCGTGAGCGGTACTCTTGCCCTATAATTCAGGATGCGCTGTGATCCTCGCTCGAGTTTCAGATAATTTGGCAACAGTCACGTATAGTAGAGTTTTATTGCAAGTCACGATAAAATATGAGAATAGTACTGTTATTTTGCTCGCTTGCGGCACTCTTTTCGATAACTGTATTAAAGTCGCAGCACTCGTATGAAAAGCCGCGGCACTATTCTTTAGTACCGTTTTTATTGCTCTCGTTAGCCTACACCGGCTCCTCTTGCACAGTCTGAGACTAGATTTTGCACAGTTTGACCTTTAATTCTTGCACAGTCTGACTTTAGCTTACTCTAGTTCTACTCGGCCACTCGTTTAAGTATACTCGACGACCGTATTTAGTACTTTAGATAAAGCTAAATTAAAGCTATCGAGTACTTGGCCTAGTCCTTAACCCTAAATTATAGTATCTAGTGATTCTAAGTTAGATTATCTGTTACTTTACTAAAGACCTTGTGGGTTGACACAGCACAACCCTGGACGGCTGGTGCACCATGCGATTATATAATTACATCAACCTAGGCCTTAGATTTATACTAATAGTGCCAGTTACAGGCCGACCCCGAACGGTTGCCAGATCACGTTACTAAAACTGTACGGTAGTGGTCGACTACTGTGCAGTTGAAATTTCTCAATTCGCACAAGCCGCGGACGGCTGTTTTTGCTAGAGATTCGAGGCCCCCGGATGGCTGAATAAGAATAGTACGTGGACGGCTGCCAGACGTCGCAGCAGTACTAATTTATTCGAGTCCCACCTATATTCTCGCCTGGTATAGTTCACTAAACTCAACGGGGCCGAAGTTTTTAAGACATTACTATACCGATTTATGAGCATACTATACTAGCGCTCCTACTAAGCTTATTGCCACTTCGTTCTAAAGTTCTTCTTTGGGAAATAATATTACTAGGAGTAATTAAATAACTTGTACGTGGACGGCTGCCAGACGTCGCAGCAGTACTAATTTATTCGAGTCCCACCTATATTCTCGCCTGGTATAGTTCACTAAACTCAACGGGGCCGAAGTTTTTAAGACATTACTATACCGATTTATGAGCATACTATACTAGCGCTCCTACTAAGCTTATTGCCACTTCGTTCTAAAGTTCTTCTTTGGGAAATAATATTACTAGGAGTAATTAAATAACTTATAATTAACCTATTTCTGTAGCTTTAGTACTCTATTCCGAGCTTTCGCTACGCCAAAATATAATTTGGTTCAAACTATAACTCTCCTCTGTGACTCCATATGACAGCATACCAAAAGAACCAGGTTTTTCCGAGTACACAATTCTTTGCGTGTATATAATTGCTCCACAATTCTAAACAATCATCAAATAGGTTAAAAATGTTTGAATTAACACTTTACGTACGTACTTTTACGTACCGGCGTCGCAGACACCATCTTTAGCGATTGTTTGACCATTTGTTTGCATCTGTCTGCGACGGGATTATATCTCCAACAAAAGGAGATCGAGAGATTGCGATCGAACTATAAGTACAAGGCGAAAGGCAACAGAAAAACAAGACGATTTACAAAGGGATGTCAAAGCTCATTCAGCGCCCCAGAGACATGGAGTTGACGTTTGAAAGTATTGAGCGATGATGCATTCACAACGGTTGCCGGGAGACGATTCCAGGGTCTAGCTACAGAAGAGCGAATGAGTACAACCGGCAATTTAAACGAGCTTGCGGTTTCAACAATGGCATTGAATTGTTATGAGTACGAACTGAATCAGCTTCGGCCATGGCGAAAATATTTCGCCAATCATATTCCACTAGACCATGCAGCAGCTGATAAGTCAGGATTAGATCAGCCCGGAATCTCCTCGTTTGAAGAGTTTGGAGTTGTAAATATCTGAGACGATCTTCATAAGTCATACCAGCAGTGCCGCGCACCAATCGAGTAGCGCGCCGTTGTACCTTCTCCAGAACATCAATATCGCGCTTCATATATGGGAACCAAGCTTGGCAGCCATATTCTAACTTAGATCGTATTAGAGCTCTGTAGAGCAGTAGAAATGGTGCCTTGTCGATGAATCCAAATTTGTGGAAAAGTATACTAATAATCTTGTGACAATCCGTAGCTACTTTCTGACAATGAGCTGATGCTTTCATATCGTCAGAAAGTATAATACCGAGATATCGTTCCGTCGACACACATGGTATCTCAGCAACCGAAAGATGGTAAACATACTTTGGATTATTTCTACCATAGTGTAGCAGAGCACATTTATGAACACCGAGTGATTTGCCCAGTCAGATGCGGAAACTAAATCATCTGATAACGAGCGGAAGTCAATATCTAGGGAAGAACTTCTCAGGCTGCCACGAATACAGGCGTCAGCAAATTTTCATATATTGCTTTTGATGTTATCGTCTAAATCGTTTATGTAGCAGTTGAAGAAAACTGGACCCAAAACACTGTCGGACAACTCCGTGAACGCTCTTATAATGCTGTCGCACCAAACCATACCACCACTATCTGTGCACATAAGCTGACGTAAAAGAATAGCTAGGTAGTCTTTAAAACCAAAACCGTAAATATAACAAAAACTCGTAATCAATTCGAATTTTCTTGTTAAGCCGCGAACTCTACGAAAGCAGGAACCGAACTGAGTTGTGTGAATAAAACAAACTTAAACTAGACATAGCTAGTGAGTGAAACAAGCGATAAATATGCAAATTAGGTGAAAATAAAAGAACTAAATTTTGAAGTTTTCGAAAACTGAAAACCCAGGGAGACGTATAATAAAGTATTTTGTGAAAAAGGAGAGAAAAATTAGAATTTTAACCCCGGAACCCATGGTAACCTACTAGATCCCCGACAGCACCCATAAAGAATATGCGTTATTGATGGATGCTATTCGTTGTTTTTATTGATTTGATAATCTATAACTTAGCTACGTCGTTCTGGTAGCTTTGGTTATATTGTGCGGTTTGAATTTTAAAATGTCGGCTTTATGATTTCAAGGGCACAAAGTATTTTTAACGGCCTTGTATTATATTTCCGATTTCAAAGGTTACCAGCGTTAACGGAGACTCCTTGCAAATGGTGTTCTACCGACTTAATAATTCAATATATTGTTTTTCCCTTTTAATCTGGCCTTGTTTCCACGAGGCTGAAACTTCCTCCGACGATGGTACAGAGAAAGCATCGACCGGACGAAAATTGCTGAAAAGACATTTCATTTCTGTACCTGTGGAGGATGAAGGTACATATAAAGAATTACGCGTCGTCGCGAGATTTATAAGGACCTCACTAACAGCAGTGCTAAAGAACTGTGTATTGCTATTTTCTCAATATTTTAAATAAACGTGTTCTTTGCGGCTTTTGGTGCTCACTTACCTAAAATCAGAGTGAATCGATCTAGTTCACACCGCTTCTCTAAGCCAAATCAGATGGTGAATATACATTAGGCACGCGCAAAGGAAGGCGACCACTTATTTCCCGACGGCATACTAATGGCCACACCTCGAACCGCACAACTTCTGGTGACGAATCCCGTCCCAATTTAACATGCGATAGCCGTCATAAAGTATTGCGATCCCACCCCTACTCCCATTTGAAACCATAACAATAGGTTACGTGGTTGGGTTTCGGGCCTAAACCCACCCAAACACCCAAAAACAACTTAAAACCTACCCCAAAACCAAAAATTAGGATTTTTCACCGTTTTATTTATTATACGGCCTCTATTCCTTTAACTTCCTAAACCCTAAAATTTTGTTTTTGTAGTTTATTTGTTTTAACTAATTTGCATATTTTGAGTTAGTTTTCTAACCTAGGTAACATGCAGTTAGGACGTTTCCAGTTTCAGCTTAGTTCTCTCTTTTGTCTGTGGTATACATCGAGGAGTTTTGCGCAAATGTTTGCGCTGTTCAGTTTAATTATATTTTATTGTTTCTAGCCTCTAGAAACTCGGTTTTTTGCAGAATCTTTGTTTCGTCCTTGATTTTTACACAATTGGCACGGGAAGCGACAAGTGCTAACGCAAAAGAATTGCGTATTACAAAATAGTGTCGGAGTTCATATTTTTTTATTTCATATGGATTCGGAATGTTTAAAGAGCGGAGCCTCTGGACTTAATTAAAGAAATACATAATTTTAGTAATATAACATTCCTTTGTAAAATAACTAAGAAACTTAACGGCACATAATATTTAGGAGCAACAACGTACTATTTAATCGACAGTTAGTTTAAAACATCGGCCTAAATTGCCGAGTGAGTTCTTCCAGGGATAATAGTATCAAGCGGGTTCAGCGGTTAGTAGTACGACTTGTTGGGTTGTCAGCCAGTCGGGGGCAGCTCAGGAGAAAGTGCTATTCTTGAGAAAGCCGAGGCGAATAAGTGGTGTTGATTCGAATAACCACCTCGAGACACCTGTTACTCATAACCAACCAGTTAGCCAGCCAGTCGGGGCCTAGGTATTGAGCTAAAAATTAACTGATTAGTAGTCGACCGCTACTAGACAGTTTTATCATAAGTAGCCTGCCAGATAGTCGGGGGCGACTACAGCAAAATAACCGGCACGTAATAATGTAATTCTAAGGCTCATGTTAAGGGAATCAAATAATCGTACAGTCGTCAGCCTGTCGGGGGGCAATTGCATCAACTCACAAGAGCCTTATCAAGGTAATAGCTAACGTAAAGCTAACTTGTTGTCACTCAACACTTAACGTAATTGAATCTAAAGACCTAGGTTTGGTACGTAATTATATACCCGTACAGCTGTCAGTCAGTCGGGGGCGGTTGTATCAACGTCACAAGAGGAGAAATAAAATAGTACATAACCTAACCTCAGCGTTAATAGAAGTAGGGATGAATAATCACAGTGCGCTTAGTGGCCGGAGTAGTACACTATTTAAATCAGAGCGACTAGAGCTTAGCCATACCGCACCGCAAAATATAAGGCTCAGCTACTGATCATGAAAAGTATGAACGCGTGAAATCCGAGCGTCCCCATCGGCATACTACTGGCCACACCTCGAACCGCACAATCTTCGGAGACGAATCCCGTCCCCTTTTAATATCCAACAGCCGTCATAAGAAAAGAACACGCCAACACCTACCCCACTAAGAACCATAAAATATAACATGCCGACGACGATGTCGTGTAAAAGCGAGAAAAATAGAAAATAAAATAAAAGTGGCTAGTCTTTTTGAAAACCAAAAATCAACCCTCCAACTCCAAATAAGGCAGAAGCCAAAATAGCAGCTATTTATAATGTAATAGGAACTAATAGACCTCATAACCAGCACGTTTTACGCTAGCCTGTTTAAATTTTAAAAATATTAAATGCCACTTCAGAAAACATTGCTAGCGCTACAACCTAAAAAGAATTGAGGACAAAAGAGAAGAACGTCGAAAAGACAAAACTATCAGACGAAAAGATACAAAAAAATGGCAGCAAATTCAAGTGCAAGGGAAGAACTAATAGATACAACCGAGCCAAAAAGATAAGAGCAACCTGAAGATAAAAGAAGCTTGCAAGAAACGTATACCGAGACCGACGAACTATTCATAACAACGAAAGAACGGGAAAAAGAGATCCAAAAAAACGATGCAAATACTGCAACAACAAAAAGAAAGACAACTTCAAATTATAAAGAAGCACGCAACCCTGGCTAAAAACTGCAAAAAGTATGTCAAAGTTTCGACCAAGACGAACCAGAGATTCCACTGGAGCAACCGAGAAAAGAATCGCAAGGTACCGATGCAGATGAAGGAATTGTAGTGCAACAAGACTACCAAAAGGAACAAAATCCATCTCGAATAACGGAACAACATCAAAGTGATCAACGACCAAAAATTATAATACGAGGCAGAGAATACTATAGCCCTTTCAGCATGGGTAAAGTATACACGTTGCCAAGCAACAATAAAGATTCGGAGCAAGTGCAATTGATAACAAGTACGTTCGGTGATCAAGAAACAACTGAGGTAGAACAGAGCACATTCGAGATTCATCAAGTACAAGAGCAACACCAGAAATCGAGAACGAGCAACGAAAACGAACTAACAATCGGTGGATATCAAAATCAATTCCGTGCAATCCAAACACGATTAAACGCAAACCGAGATCAATTTGACAAAAATTACGTTCAGTTCGGTGCAAACAAAGAACGACTCGGTGTAATCTAAACGCGACTCAACACAAACCGAGATCAATTTGATACAAATTACGATCAATCTAGTGCAAATAAAGAACGAATCCAGACAAATCAAACGCGATTCAATACAAACCTCGAGCAAACTGACGTAGACCAAGATTAATTAGATGCAAATCAAACATGATGCAGTGTAAACCGAGACCGATTCAATCGAAACCAAATTCGACTTGGCCTACACCAAGATCAAATCGGCGTAAATCAAGTTCGATACAAACTAAACTCAATTCTGTGCAAAGCAAGCGCAACAAGATGCAAACGTAGACCGATTCAGTACTAACAAACAATGAACCAGTGCAAGCGAGACGGTGAATGCATGGAATCAAGCACAAATCTTGTATATGACAACAAAGTTCGGTGTAACTCAAAGAGCGAATGAAAGCAACCAAGCGCAAACCTTATACGTAACAACGATTTACGGTGCTTCTCAAACAGTGAGCACATGGAACCAAAAGCAAAGAATAACAACCGGTGCAACACAAATCGGCGCATATGGACGCCAGTGTCCTCTCAATAAAACCAAATTCCGTTTATTGCAAACAATTCTATGATCAATCAAGGAGTGTCGTTAGCAACAGCAACGCCGTATACGTATCAAGTCTATCAACCACAACAACAAACGATGACAACGAGTCAAGGCAACAACGAAAACTAACAAAATAACGACCTGAGGGCAATGAACCAACAACTGTTCAAAGCCCTTGTCAAGGTGGCGACTAAAGAAACGCCGCAAGCATCGAATACAACATAAGAAGCAATCGGTCAAGCGATTATAGTCAAGATGGAGAACGAAGTTCGACATCTACAGCCCTACAAGGGCGAGACGAGTTTCGATAAATTTTGTAAAGAACTCGAAAGGCGAAGTCGACGACGGGCAAAAGAATCTCCGAGTGCTGAAAGCAGAAATGCACGGGAAAGCGAAAAAATACTTGGAAGTATTGACACTCGAGAAAGCTAAAGAACTATGCAGCTACAGCGAATTGATCAAGAAATTTGAAGAATGATTCGACGTGTCAAAGAAACTGACGAATCATATGAACAAATTGTAAAGTTTACTACAAACGGGAACGTTTAAAGACTTCGTAGAAGACTTACGAGCATACGCAGCACGACACCTAACCGCGAAAGGCATACCCGAGTCAATCGTTGAAGAAGTCCTCAAGTCAGCAGTGATCACAAAATGAAAGAACGAAACCAGAAATCGACTGTGCGTTACGAAAAAAAGAGACGTTTGCGTCATTAACTCAACAGATGAACCAAGGATTGCAAAGTACAAACGATCAACGACCGAGATACAGAGAGATTCAACGGAGCCGAACGAGACAATCGAATGCAAGCCAAACAAGATCGAATATGGGCCAACAAATGTCGCGACCGAAACCACAAAGAACGCAATTACAATGGCGCTCTCAACGGTGGAACAATCGACTGATACAAGTCAACCACAACAGCAACAAGTCACGCAATTGTGGATGACACCGATATCGGAGATGCCAACACAGGTTGGCATGAATTGTTAGTAACCGATACAATCGTACTATGGACAAATAGGAACGCAACAACTAATGTCGCAAACAATGTACACGGTGCAAGTAACGCAACAATTAACCCAACCACAAACGAATTGGCAACAACAACAAAGAATGCCAGCACCAGCGGTAAATCAAAAGCAGCAAAACCGACAATGTTAGCTAACCAAATGCCACCAATGCTCACCGGAATGCTCACCGGAGACCCAATCCAACACAGCAAGCCACAGAAGTGTCACAGAGAGTTTGGACTTCGTGGATTGGGCGAGAAGCCGATGGTGATCGGCTTGTTTTCGTTTCCACAGTCGTGCAACTGAAAATAAAAGCGACGGGACAACGACAGAAGCCTCACGTTGTGACAGCGGTGAAGGCTTCATGAAGTCGCTTCTTAAACTGTTCGGTTGTGTTGGCTAAGACCACGTGTTCGGGAAGACTATGCGCTGCGCGAAGAAGTGATGGCGACAATCCAATCTGGCTGTACGCGGTGCACGGAGCTTGAGGCAGTGCTGACGTGTTCTGGTTGCAGGAGCGATAGAAAAGAGACGTGACCAGTCATAGTCCACCAGGCCATGCAGCATTTTATGGACCATAATGATGTCGGCACGCAGTCGGCGGTTTTCCAGTGTCTGTATCCCCAGATGTGCTAGCCTATCTTCATAGTCCAAATCACGAAGCTCCAGGATCAACTTGGTCGCCCTGCGTTGCACCTTCTCAGTCAAGATGACGTCGCGACGATAGTGCGGACTCCATGCTGTGCTAGCGTAATCCAGCTTGGGTCGGACAAGCGCATAGTATAGAACACGAAACGTGTCGCAGTCCCAATATCTCCATGTGCGGGCCATCAGCCGAACGACCCGCTTGGCATCAGCAACGATCTTTGCGCAATGAGCAGAGGCTTTTAGTGTGTCTGACACCAACACTCCGAAATCAGACACCACGTTCCGCGTTGGTATTGCAGCATTGTTTATACTGTATTCGTGACTGGGGTTATGGAAGCCGAAGTGCATGGCGGAAAATTTGTCTACATTAAACTGCGACAAAGAGTCTTCAGCCCATACCATCAGGGACAGTAGGTCGTCTTGGAGACCCATGCAGTCCAACCAATAATAGCACTGATGGATACGACGGAGCAGCGACGGAGCCTCGCTGAACACAGCATCGTTCAGATCGTTTAAATGGAAAAGGAATATAACCGGACCGAGCACAGACCCTTGAGGGACACCCGAAAGAACTGATGCTGAAGGAGACTGCGCACTGTTAATGACCACACACTGAGTTCGCTCGCGCAAAAATTCCCTGATCCATCCTAGAAGTGGGTCCCTCAGTCCGTAGCCAGCCAATTTGTTTACCAGGCGCTTGTGCGGCACGAGGTCAAACGCTCTGCGAAAGTCGAGATATATTACGTCGACAGAATCACCATCGTCGACTACAGTTATTATCGTGTTGAAGTAGTCCAGCAGTTGCAGTTCGGTCGACCTGTTTGGAACGAATCCATATTGAGAACGGCACCAATGTGCAACGACTGCGGAAAGTTAGGCCATGGAACGGAACAATGTGACTCAAGAAATGCAAGAGAAATTCGAGTACGAAGACGGCAACAAGGCCAAAATCGATACAGAAAACTACCAAGTCGACCGAATCAACCAGACGAAAGAAGAAACAATCGAGCACCAAACTCGAGCGGAGTAGAACGGAAAGAAAACGTCCAAAAAGAACTAGAGAAAGTCGAAGATATATCGGTAGACGAAAAGAAAGAAACATTTGTAGAAGCGAATCAAGTGAATGAATCGAAAAAACATGAGTCGTGCATTGATCTGACAGGCCTGTCAAGGTACTACATCGACACGTATCCGGAAGGGAACATGAGATTACGAGGTTTAGTCGTAACAGGATCAAAAATAACAATCATCATTGAAGAACAATACGAAAAGTATTTCAAACACCTACCGCTCAAATGAACGGCATTCTGCGCGATGGCATTCAATGGATATCTAACAGAAAGAGTAGTGGGTTACTTCTTCGTGCATGTCCATCTAGTTTCAAAGATTGCGATATATGTACATGATTTTCTGAAAGCGTTCGAACTGGTGATCGATTATTAACAACAAAGAACTAAGATTTATGATCAATTGATACCTCATAGCTGGCGAGTCAACGAAATAGGATCGATCTTAAAAGAAGACGAGAAACATATCAAAATATGCAAATGCTCGTACAAACAAGCAATTCCACCATGGTTGGCGAAATTTCATCGAAGTAAAGATCCCGGAGGGAACAATAGAAGGCGATACGGTAATAGTACAACCTTTGATGAAATTCAGTAATGGACTGGCAATACCAAATAGTACTACCAAAGTGGAAGAAGCAATAACATGATACCTGTGTGTAACCTAAATGCAGTTGAAATCGAAGTAATCGAAGATCAACCACTAGCACGAAAAGTAGAAGACACAATCGTAAGAACGGTAGTCGTAGTACTATAGTACTTGACCGGTTAGAAAGAAAACAATGAAAGAACCGAACAGAGAAGAAAGAAGAAAAGGATTTAAATTGGATCAAACTCGGAAAGAGAGACACCGACAATCACGTCCTTGTCCGGCGAAATCCAAATAAAAAATCCACAGATAATATCAATTGTGGAAACAGAAATTCTCGAAAGAAAGAGTAACAACAACTCAACATCGAACAGTTCCAAGAACAAGTAACGCGCCAAACAAAGCACATGAACAGTATTGATCTCCCGGCCTTTAGACTACACCAGATATCCCATTGAAGAGTACAAGCGAAATTTCTGGAAACGAGATGAAACAAGGAAGTGGAATAAACCTATCCGAAATAGTATAATTTTGCATAAGTGGTACTCTATAAGCAGTGCGCAAGAGATATGAGTTAATATTGGACAAAAATTTTGTTTAAAATTTTCCACATTTTTGCTCTCTGTGGTCCAAACATGTAACATATATCCAATGATCAAGTTCCAAGTCACGTTTTGTCTCAATTACAGAATTTTGATATGAAAGTCATCATCATCATCTAGCTGAAGCCAATGGTTAACCAACGCTAGCCTAACCATTGTCTATGACTACTAATCAGAAAAGTATTGCATACCTTATTTTATTTTCTTTTAGAACCATGTAAACCAATAATTTCAAGTTTCCTACGGAATACTATCTACAAAACGTAGGTCCAGGAAAGGGGCCAGTTGGACACAGTGCGAAAGTGTTTAGTCTACGCTCCATGCGTTAGGAGCACGTTCAGTTTGACTCAATTTACGTAAGGCCGTATATATAGTGGAAGGCATTTCTTTGCTCTGGGTGTCTAAAAACGACATTGATCGATAAATAAAGTTATTAATTTCGTCAGTCTCTTCAAAGGTATTTTACTACATTTTAAATTATATGTACGTTCATTTTTCCTTCATCTGTTTTACAATATATAAGTATCAAAGACAAGGTTCCTGTTTCGGATACGATTTAAAAAGACTATTCCGATTGATGGTTTCGGTTATTCCTTGCGCAGGCGAGGCGTATTGGAAATCACAATACTTCTATTAGTATCATTTTGTGAATGAAAGAATTGAAATTGCTTTTAATTTCAAAAACAGTTTCCGTTTTATTAAAAATATATTTCCTAATTACATTTACGGTTTAAATAATTATTTAGTCGATTATTATTCGCTATGATTCATTGCTATATTATATTGTTAACCAGATTTTGAGACATGAAGGTTGTGACGTTTGGATTATGGGTGGTTCGACAGTGAGTTATTTTAAGCATTGTGTATATATGTATATGTGTTAGTATTTCTGAAATAGGATTATGTATTGAAGAGGCTGAATAGGTTGAATAACCCACAGAAGAATTAAGCATTTGGTTTTTGGTGACACTCTTTATACAATTTGTGTTTTGATTTGAATTTTGAACGATAGTTGACAACGCGCGGCAACAAGGATTATGGTAAGACGGTAACATCAGCCAACTTTAAGCTTTCAGGCTCTATTATTTCTTGTGGAAGGGTGGCATTGAAGGACACTATTGTAGCTCTGTTGACTCACGTGCAATGTCGATATGTTATCAAAAATGTTTTATATTATATAATACCAATTTATATAGTATCTGTAGCAGCAAAATTTGTCTAAGAGTTAGGTTTTTAGGATGTTGATTCTCCTTTGGATAAATTGATGAGTGACGGATAAAATTTGGGTATGCTCAAATGCGATGTGTCTACAGCAAAAAGATGTCGATTTCACGGCAAAAAAGTCTAATCAGACTTAAATCTGCCGCTGTAAACGGCGAATCTAACTGTTTTGTTAATTCCATCTTGGCGTAAACTTGTAAAGTCCAAAGGATCCAGACCATAAATATTTCTTCTAACTTCAGTGGCACTGTTGCAGCTATAACAATGTGCTTTTTTCTGTGTTGCAAGAGCCTCGCTGAGATTGCTGTGCGTTATTTCTTCCAAAAAGTTGTGTAAATACTTTATATTTTGTTTTTTTAAGTGGAGAAACTGTGGCAAACAAGACTCTATATATACAAGGTATGTTCACTATATATATTTGAATTTTTGGATTCATGTATGCTAGGCTCTCCAAATTTGGGTCGGGACCTCTGATATTTTCAAGTGCCTCCAGGTTTGTGCCCCCTGGTAAAATTTTCAGCGAATGAATGTATGTGCACTTTTTATATCGTTTTCGTGAGCAAACTGCGTGAAGCAATGCTTTGCCGTAGCACTGTAACGGTTAACTAACAATCCCAGAGTATCAATACTATAAGTAGTTAAGTAATATGTAATACTGTTCTGTAGTTATGCAACCTGAGCAAATTCTTCGGTCTAGTTTAGTTGATTGAAATTTCATCAGTTGCCATCTCTCGTGTGGTTGTTCACTGACTAGTGGCTGCAAGGCACTGTAACTGCATTTGAAATTCAGTTGTTAGAATAAATAAATTTTTATCGCTGTTACTAATTTTTGCGTTTTGCGTTTTCTTCCACTTACGGAATCTGAGATATGTCTTTCCTCAAATTTGGAGTTGATGCTATCTTTAGGCGTGTGTATATAGTTCGGTTCGGTAGTAGCGGTATTTAACGTTGTTCACAAATTATTTTCCGCACATATTTAGGGAAAAGAGCTTGAATTCGATGCTATATTGAAAAGTTTTAACCACTAAAATGCATTATCTGTTCGGAGACAACATTGCGTTGTATTTCTGTTTTGAAATAAACACTAAATATGTGTGCTCAGGTGTCGTAATCCGTACCTCTAGCCTCTCCACATAGGGTTGAGTAAACTCCTCCCATCCTCAGGAGTGTAGACTCCTTGTCAAAGATTTTGGCAGTATCCTGAGGTGTCGTAATCCGTACCTCTAGCCTCTCCACATAGGGTTGAGTAAACTCCTCCCATCCCCAGGTGTGTAGACCCCTTGTCGAAGATTTTGACAGTATCCTCAGGTGTCGTAATCCGTACCTCTAGCCTCTCCACATAGGGTTGAGTAAACTCCTCCCATCCTCAGGAGTGTAGACTCCTTGTCAAAGATTTTGGCAGTATCCTCAGGTGTCGTAATCCGTACCTCTAGCCTCTCCACATAGGGTTGAGTAAACTCCTCCCATCCCCAGGTGTGTAGACCCCTTGTCGAAGATTTTGACAGTATCCTCAGGTGTCGTAATCCGTACCTCTAGCCTCTCCACATAGGGTTGAGTAAACTCCTGCCATCCGCAGGTGTGTAGACCCCTTGTCAAAGATTTTGGCAGTATCCTCAGGTGTCGTAATCCGTACCTCTAGCCTCTCCACATAGGGTTGAGTAAACTCCTGCCATCCGCAGGAGTGTAGACCCCTTGTCAAAGATTTTGGCAGTATCCTCAGGTGTCGTAATCCGCACCTCTAGCCTCTCCACATAGGGTTGAGTAAACTCCTCCCATCCGCAGGAGTGTAGACCCCTTGTCAAAGATTTTGGCAGTATCCTCAGGTGTCGTAATCCGTACCTCTAGCCTCTCCACATAGGGTTGAGTAAACTCCTCCCATCCGCAGGAGTGTAGACCCCTTGTCAAAGATTTTGGCAGTATCCTCAGGTGTCGTAATCCGTACCTCTAGCCTCTCCACATAGGGTTGAGTAAACTCCTCCCATCCGCAGGTGTGTAGATCCCTTGTCGAAGATTTTGGCAGTATCCTCAGGTGTAGTAATCCGTACCTCTAGCCTCTCCACATAGGGTTGAGTAAACTACTCCCATCCGCAGGAGTGTAGACCCCTTGTCAAGGATTTTGGCAGTATCCTCAGGTGTAATCCGTACCTCTAGCCTCTCCACATAGGGTTGAGTAAACTCCTCCCATCCGCAGGTGTGTAGACCCTTGTCAAAGATTTTGGCAGCATCCTCAGGTGTCGTAATCCGTACCTCTAGCCTCTCCACATAGGGTTGAGTAAGCACATCCCATCCGCAGGAGTGTAGACCCCTTGTCAAAGACTTTGGCAGTATACCCAGGTCATACCCGTAAAGTTAATTTTGACTTCCGCCATGTCAATCACCTCCGTCAATCTTGCTTATTTATGAAGAATTCTTGAGTAAAATTAAGTGCGGCCGGGTGGAGTACATATTTTAGTAGGTAAGTAATATAAACATCAAAAACAACGACATACATATTGTAAACGCATAAAACAATTGAATCAATTATTATAATTAATACCCCAGCTAATGTAGGGGCACAGTGTCGCTTAGCTAACCTGGTGACAATTAGCTGCTCTGCTGTGGATGCCACTGCCAAAAGAAAAGTGCTCAAAGTTATTTTGAGATAGCTCAAATTTTTCGTTTGCGAATATCTTTCGAATTTTAAAAAAATTATATTTTAATAATTTCGTTCTAGCACACGTTTCAAATCGTTTTGTCAATTTGTAATGTCAGATCTTGCATGATTAGAAAGGCTTTCGGTAATAGTTTTGAATTTTCTAAAATGTATGTTAATAATTTTACTAAAGGCCATATCTTATAAAGTGTGGCTAAATTTGATAGGTTTTTCAAAATTCCAGTATATTTTTGTGCTGTTTAGGCCAAACCGAGTCACCACTTACAGAAGCCGGACAGGAGCAGGCGAGGTTGTGCGGTCGATATGCGATGCAAGATCAAGTGTTCTCACATGTGTACGCGAGCGATTTGAGTAGAGCACTGAATGTAAGTTAGTGTAAAGTCACAGCCAGTGCAAAATAATGTGACTGATAAGAAATTAATACGTATGTCGATTAAGCGATCCTTCGACCGATTTCGATTTTAGAACATATGAACGAATTAAAAGATTTCGACCGATTTCGATTTTAGAACAAATGAACGAATTAAAATATTTTTTGATTTTCGTATAATTTCGATTAAACGAAGTTTCGATTTAAGCGATACTTCGGCCGATTTCGATTTTAGAACAAATGAACGAATTAAAATATTTTTAAATTTTCGTATAATTTCGATTAAACGAAATTTCGACCAATTACTATTAATTTCAATAGATTGAGGTTTCAATCGTTGTGAATAGCACTTATTTTTGGTCAAAAATGTAAGTTTCTATAAGAATTTCAACGAAGTGTATATCACATTATTATACGGCCGAACCGCGTGATTATATAGCTATGTTTTATTTTTTTTTACCCGACGTTCAAAATGTTAAAACGAGCGCTATTTGCGGTTGAAATTCTAGAACAAGAACACCAAGAAGCGGCTTATAAAGTATTTTAGTTCAGCGGGTTGTGTTTTTTAGTTCTCGTGATTGTTTTTTACAACACATAATCGTATACTGTTGAACGTGGAGCTATAAGCAAGTTTTAAAACATGAATAACGAAGCTAAATGCAGCTGTAGGTGTGCTCCCTGAACTTTATCAACGTTTAACGTTCCGTAATTGAGGCAATGTAATAAAGCAATTGGGGAACGGACTGCTGTGCCAAATTCCAACTGTCGTCCCGCGAGGGCCAGAAATCTTCGTCGATAAGTAATAGTAGTATTTTGTGTCTTGGTATTGCGTTCGCCAAACAATAGTCTAATAATCGGCGTAGTACCATTTTTTCTGGAATTGCTATGAAAATGTTTTTACTTAAATTCAGTTTGTAATATTGATTGGATTTTTATGTCACAGTTCCATTGGACTTTTTAGTGCAAGACGACCCCTGGCCTAACGATTGTTTTCCATTGTGTTCAGAGAGACATTTTTAATGATTTCCAATCTTGAGCGTCGTAGCCATACAGCCGAAGGAAATTGTTCGTACTCTGGGAAAATTTTATCGATCTTACCTCTTCATTTGGATACGATATACAATTTACTCGTAGTATCGTGGTTTATCGGATAGATACCAGAATCCCTTGATAAGTGCGGTTGTGAGTCAAATGAAGAGAACCCGCTGTATAGCGCTACATTTCTGCAATGACTTCAGAGATAATTCGGGTCTTTTCGGTTATCCCCCCCAGCCGGAATTTCGTCAATTTTGAAGTTACAGATAAAATTTTGGTACCAATCGATTCAGCTCGACGAGCTGGTTCAGAAAATACCCATTTTACCCACATCCATGACAAATTTTTTTTTCGATTTTTTGAGGTCCCAATGGTCCCCCCTTGGGAACCCAAAAATTTTTTTCTTCGGAATATGGCCATGTTGGGTATCATTCGACTCGGCTTGATGAGACAAGTCGATTAGTGTGTAATTTTTTGAAATCTACCCCACCGTTAGAAAGTTATGATGGCCCAAGTAACCCTGAGGCGCAGAATAAATTGCAGGCCATGCCGTTCTGGGTATACTAAGCCTAAGCATTAGTCTTAGCCTAAGCTAAGGCCCTTATATGAGACATACACTAAGCCTAAGACTAAGTCGGGGGGCTGCCGCCCCCGAACCCCCCGCTCTAAGCTGTTCTTTTTTCTAACGTTATAACGTACGGCCCCTAAAGATTACTTGGGCCCTCATAACTTTCTAACGGTGGGGTAGATTTCAAAAAATTACACACTAATCGACTTGTCTCATCAAGCCGAGTCGAATGATACCCAACATGGCCATATTCCGAAGAAAAAAATTTTTGGGTTCCCGAGGGGGGACCATTGGGACCTCAAAAAATTGAAAAAAAAATTTTGTCATGGATGTGGGTAAAATGGATATTTTGTGAACCAGCTCGTCGAGCTGAATCGATTGGAACCAAAATTTTATCTGTAACTTCAAAATTGACGAAATTCCGGCTGGGGGGGGATAACCGAAAAGACCCGATAATTCATCTTTTGGGTGTTTTCTCGGCCGACCTAGCGCCTCACTGGCAAATATCGGGTAGTAGTTTTTGGTGTCTGAAGGTTCTTCGAGTGACCCCTTTTTGACGTTTTTCGTTTTTGCGATTAATTTGACGGTGTGCTCATATACTTTTTATACTGAAGATTTTACCTAGCTATTAATTTTGTAATTTTCCTTAAAATTGCGGAATCGACATATGGCAGTCACCAGGCCTGCTTGTTAGATTTTTCCTTGCTGAAGATCTATAAGAATCACTGATATTTTGTTGGTACATAGGCCTTATGTTTCAAGGCAGTGACCTTTCAAAAATGTGTTTTTCTAACTCTTTATGTGCCTTTGATTGCCATTTTAACTATGTTCAATACTCGAATTTGGGTTATGTACGAAAACCGAGTAAGACTACATAATTATCATTTTAGCTTGAAGCTATTAAACCAGACCCTGGAAATGTCATTTGTAACCACTGGAAAATATCATTTCGTAAGAAATTCTGTATAAATATTCGCACGATCTGCTTCAAAAATTTCATTTGCAAGAATTTCTGCAACGCGCGCTAGAAACAACTGCCGTTCCTTGATCGAGCCAGCAAGTAAGCAATGTATGCGATAATACACGCGGACATCGAGTGAGTTATTTCCGGCTTTGAGCTGTAGAATGTGATATTTTTATTATTTCAGACGTGTGAAATAATTATTCGTTCGAAGCCAATTGCCCAAAATGAAATCGAAATTGAAACCGATGTGCGGCTACGTGAAAAGGTTTGAAAATTGTTTTTTAATTTTAATATTTTTCAAATTAGTTTTACTGTAACATTGTGCTGAAACTCATATTGCCGGGTTTTCGCAAACCCGAACCCTGAATAGTTTATTTTTTCACAGAGCTAAAACCATCTAGTACCTCCTGATTTACAACGCTGGGCAAGAAACGGCAATTTATGGTTCAGCTGCCTTACGTCTGGGTCTTTATAAAATTTTCGGTTCTAATAACTAGCGGGGGAATATATTTGCTTAAAAATATTTACTATTTGCATGTAGTTATTCTGCCATGCATGTATTTTCAAGCTGTAAACCGACATTTTAGGATTAAGATAGTGGTAGTTAATGCTTTAAAAACATTTTACACATAGAAAACATAAATTAGAAGACAAAACCTTTTTATTTAATTGAACATGTCCGAGTGGGGAACTGACGTAGAGAAAATCTCGCGAACATAGACGTATTTGGAAAGAGGGAGTTACACCATAGCCCCTTCCCCCTACTGAGGACAGGCAAATTACGAATGGGTCTTGGAATTTCGATGCGAAGCTTATGTCGGAAGATATTGGCCACGAAAGACAGGTGTTCCTATATCCAAATTTTTTAAAGAGCCCTTAAGAGCCTGTTTTTTTTTCGATTTTGATCCCGAAGATGAGATTGGAGCTGCTCGCTTTCACTCTTGGAGACATCCTCATCACTTTTGCTATTGAAATAAATTCATCTGAAGATAAAATGTGCGTCACAGAAACATACAAAAAATAAATTTTCACGATTTTCCTCCTGGCGCCCTCTTTGCTTGTTTTGATGATAAATTATCGTATATTCATTCTTTTATTCCATTCAAAATTGATTCTAAAAAATATTAGCTTTTCCATAATGGAAAGAGTATCCTCAAGCGCTCTAACGTTGATACTTAGCAAGTGGTATTTCATAAAGTAACGATCCACTGTGCTGAAATTCATCACGTTTGTCGGTCAATTTTTTTTACTTGATACGTAATAAGGAATATGCACACCTAGTGTTATTATATATTTGTCCTTGCCCCAAAATTTCGCAAAACAGGAGCAAATTGAAAATTGAAGCCTTGTGGTGTTTTGGCCTTACTCGGCTTGGCAACATTTTTTCACATGTGGGATTAAAAGGGAGTGTATTGTAGAACGAGACATTTCGTCCGAAAGAAGGATGTTTGAATTAAGTCCGAAGAAGCTGAAATTAACATGTTTCTAGCTTGTTGCAACAAGTCTGGCCAAAGAGTGTTATTTGACACATTAATAAACATGTCTATTTTATTGTGTTGAACCGACATTAGGTATGTAGTTACTTCTCTGTGATGTTGTAAAAGGGCGACGTTTAATTTGGACCTCAAAAGGACTCAAAATACTGTCATCTATTTGCTCAGTTAATTTGTACGTACATCAATAGTAATCGCTGGAGAACCAGGAAAAACAGGGAAAATGACGTTAGTTTGCCAAGAAATGTTTATACAAACTGTATTTTTAAACACATTTCGGTATTTTAAACTGTATTTTAAACACATATTTCGGTTTCGCCCCCATTTTCCATGCATGCCTAAACGTCGTAGTATAGTAACCATTAGTAGACCACTACCAAATATCTGACTAACTGTGTATGATTGCTGCAATTTCATACACATCAATTATTTTGAACCATTGTGCGAATTCATTTGTAGTCTCGACGGGGCGCTTAAAATCAGCCCAGCGTTCCAGAAGTACGTCTTCGAGCCACAAGTTCAGACGTTTATTCGGATGAAAGAAAAACTTTTTCGGATCCATTTCTGATCGCTAAGCCCGAGTTTCTCGTTTTCGGAGACCTTCGAGCCCTTTCTCGTCCAGTTTCAGGG
Source organism: Trileptium ribeirensis (assembly GCA_030248225.1). Lineage (NCBI taxonomy): Eukaryota > Metazoa > Nematoda > Enoplea > Enoplida > Thoracostomopsidae > Trileptium > Trileptium ribeirensis. Next base: position 22,492 of record JASANE010022854.1, read on the forward strand.
TGATGAGGGATTGACTCCGCTCCCGTATGATACCATGCATTCGCTGATGAAGAGGTTGTTAAGCCTAAAGTACTCGCAGCTGCTGTTACGTGTGGCAAACCTAGGAAGGTCGATGGCTCTCCGATTGGATCCAGCTGTCGATTGGTGAAATACCTACAGATACAGCGCTACAGGAGCTCTAGTGGTATTTGGTGTCTCTGAATTGCGGTTAATTGCGTTTCGGGAGGATTGTAGGAAATTTCTGTCATCGAGCGATGCGTCTCCGTGGGCGATAACCCAATATCTGTTGTGCTGTCGAAATGTGTGGCCACAAATCATATGTATTAATATCATGTCGCCAAATATAGCCCACGCTTTCGTCATCGCCTGTTTTTGGTTGTTGATAATGTGCCTACGTTGCGTCAAATAATGGTTACTGACAGTTCAATTTCACTGCATGATCTTTTTGAGCAGTGTCACTGGTCGACTTTAGACGACCTTGTGGTCCGCAAATATAAAATAGATGGACTAATCAAAGTAAAGTTTTTAGAGTATATATCTGGCTTCTCCCTGGTGGGAGGGATGGGACCGCCCGCCATACGTGGTCTTCCTTATTCATGGGAAGGTAGCCCCCGTTCATGCCACCACCCATGATTTTTGTCACCCCTGGTTGACGAATTGGTGGTCGCCCAAATAGCTGGTCGCACCTGGTCCAGGTATAGATTACTAAACACCTCACTATTTCAACAAAAATCATCATAAATATGAATAACCTAATAAAAAAATGGTACTAACCGGGGGGCCGCAACCATATTTATTAACCTCCCGGTTCAAACAGCCGCCTTCGTAGTTTGGCTTCCCTTGCGTCGCACTGTCCCACAATATTGACCCCGAGGGGAAGCCAGTAATATAAAAATTAACTTTTAATATGTCAGTGTACGGTCTGTCATAGCAAAAACGGTGATTTTGAGCCAAAAACAGGAAAATTGTTAAGTGGCATTGGTAAGTGTAAATAATCATTCAGTTTGTTATCGGAATTGTTTCATACGATAAACGTAATTACATTTGTTGAGTGCAATAGAAGCAATGTTTTACACATAAAGCTGCTCGCCCTGTGTGCTGACTCTGTGAAAAATTACTTGGGAAGTGTTGATTTTCCCAGGGAGTAGTGAGTTAAGTGGCATTGGTAAGTGTAAATAATCATTCAGTTTGTTATCGGAATTGTTTCATACGATAAACGTAATTACATTTGTTGAGTGCAATAGAAGCAATGTTTTACACATAAAGCTGCTCGCCCGGTGCGACTCTGGAAAAATTACGGGAAGGGATTCCCAGGGAGAGGAGAAGGGCAGGAAGGAGAAATATCTCTCATCGAACCAAAAACACTAATAAAGCATGACACACTAAAGCTGCTCGCCCTGTGTGCTGACTCTGTGAAAAATTACTTGGGAAGTGTTGATTTTCCCAGGGAGTAGTGAGTTAAGTGGCATTGGTAAGTGTAAATAATCATTCAGTTTGTTATCGGAATTGTTTCATACGATAAACGTAATTACATTTGTTGAGTGCAATAGAAGCAATGTTTTACACATAAAGCTGCTCGCCGTGTGTGCTGACTCTGGCCGGCAACGTGAAAAATTACTTGGGAAGTGTTGATTTTCCCAGGGAGTAGTGAGTTAAGTGGCATTGGTAAGTGTAAATAATCATTCAGTTTGTTATCGGAATTGTTTCATACGATAAACGTAATTACATTTGTTGAGTGCAATAGAAGCAATGTTTTACACATAAAGCTGCTCGCCCTGTGTGCTGACTCTGTGAAAAATTACTTGGGAAGTGTTGATTTTCCCAGGGAGTAGTGAGTTAAGTGGCATTGGTAAGTGTAAATAATCATTCAGTTTGTTATCGGAATTGTTTCATACGATAAACGTAATTACATTTGTTGAGTGCAATAGAAGCAATGTTTTACACATAAAGCTGCTCGCCCTGTGTGCTGACTCTGTGAAAAATTACTTGGGAAGTGTTGATTTTCCCAGGGAGTAGTGATTTATCTTTCGTGTATTGATATGTTACAGACAATTTGAAGGGTGCTCAGGAAGCGCAATTTGGACCTCCTGAATAGTCAGTTCTCGCACACTCGTTTCGTTTCCTCTCTCTGCGTAAGATCTTACAGAGAATATATAATTTACATTAACCTAGGTGTAAAGCTCTCCATTCGCTGAAAATTTTGTCAGGCGGCATGAACCACGGGGCCTCCTGCCTCCCAACCTGGGGTGCCCGATTTTGCCAGGGGGCATTTCGCCAAGAGAAAAATGGTTAAAAATTGTTTCAGAAACACCATCAAAACGCTTTTGATCTAAAGAAAAAGCGATTTTGAACCAAAATTTTGACAGAATTTGCGAAATTTTTGGCTTCAGGACGGAATTTTAGTATTAGTTTTGATCAAAGTTTATGTACTTTGGACCGATTGGAAACAAAAAGTTCCAAGAGGCGGGGAGAGCCCAAAATATTGCCAAGGGGGCATGAAGCGGGGGCATCTCTCTGAACCAGCAGGGGCCGAAAAATTCCAGGGGGCCCCTAATTTGGAGAGAGCAGATTTTGGGCTTTTTAGCAAAGTTTCAAAAGCATTTTTGAGCCATGAAGCTTAGAATATTTTTCTAATAACGTGACCGAGCCTTTGGTCGGCATACATTAGGCTGGCTTAATGGCGTCAACGCTGAAGAACTGGTTTGTGTATAACATCGTTACCCGGGTTCATTTTGAGTATTTTGACCACGAACGCTCAAGCTAAGAAATATGAGGCCAGTTGAACACGACGAAACGGTGAGAGTAAGAAGAGAACGCCAAAATAAATGTGCAAATTCCTGTTCATTTGTATGACGTCGTGTTGAACAAAACATACTACTTGTATTTTTTGAACAAAAACGCTGGTTGAAACTATCTTCCTTTATTGTAATTGGTTTCGACTATCAGTCCTGATAGGTTTTCGTTTCAGATGTACGGTTGTTTGGAAGGAAAACCTTCGCATTTGCTCCACGAAGCTGCTGCAGCGGCCAACGTGTCACCGTATGCTTACCAGGCAGAAGGCGGAGAGAGTATTGTCGAAGTAAGTAATTTTGAGATGTCGATTATTTTAATCTATATTATTACAGAATTGGCAATAACGACTCCAGTTGTAGTCGAAGCCAAAAATATTCCAGTCTAATAACATGAATCGAAGTCTCGCTTATGGAAAAGTAATGCTAGTTGATTTGGTCTAGGAGAAACTTAGGCTGATTTTGTAATACCGGTCAGTATCGATTAGACAAGATTCGATTCGATACTGCTAGCGACTATGGTATCAACAAACGTATGGCATCAGACGCAAATATTTTGATTTTATAGCGCATTTAGATGGGCATAGACCTCGCTGGTTACTATTAAAGACAAGATTTTGCTATATATGCTTCTCTTTGTGTGTGCAGTTTGTTGTTTCCGATAGCTAAATTTTGCTTCAAAGGTTACTGCTTTTATGCCCAGGTGTATCAGGTTAGGCGAAGAGTATTCGTCGGATGTATCTTGATGCTAAAAATGTTTTAGTTTTGGGGACACAGCTACCGTACATTTGGTATAAGAGGCTCGTCAATGACGATTTGCTTTTTTTGTGGATGGTCTAACGTTTTTATACTGTCACGTGTGCAGTTGTTTGTGTTTTCTAGTTGCTGCCAAATGCTAATTTCATTTAATATTCGTGTGAAGTATTGTAGTTCAACTCAAGGACAATCTTTGATTGAAGCGTGCGAGCTCAAATTTTTTATATTCGACCGAAAAACAAAGGCAAAAAATGATTCTGTTTTCGTAGTTTGTTGCAAAGATTGAAATAACATGTTACCGACGTCAGTCAAGTCGCCTGATTGGATCAACAAAATCTATAGGAATTCACGCACGGGGCTAAACTGTGATTTTAAATCGAAAAGAGGTTATAAAGTTTACTTTGTTTGGTTTGTCTCCTGATTGGATCAACAAAATCTATAGGAATTCATGCACGGGGCTAAACTGTGATTTTAAATCGAAAAGAGGTTATAAAGTTTACTTTGTTTGGTTTGTCTCCTGATTGGATCAACAAAATCTATAGGAATTCACGCACGGGGCTAAACTGTGATTTTAAATCGAAAAGAGGTTATAAAGTTTACTTTGTTTGGTTTGTCTCCTGATTGGATCAACAAAATCTATAGGAATTCACGCACGGGGCTAAACTGTGATTTTAAATCGAAAAGAGGTTATAAAGTTTACTTTGTTTGGTTTGTCTCCTGATTGGATCAACAAAACCTATAGGAATTCACGCACGGGGCTAAACTGTGATTTTAAATCGAAAAAAGGTTATAAAGTTTACTTTGTTTGGTTTGTCTCCTGATTGGATCAACAAAATCTATAGGAATTCACGCACGGGACTAAAATGTGATTTTAAATCGAAAAGAGATTATAAAGTTTACTTTGTTTGGATTTGATAACCATATTGGTAATGGCTTGATGGTTGGGCTGATTGTTTATTCTGGATTGATCGTGCCGTGAGGCGAGTCTTTATTCGGAACAATTTCTGTCCGTCGCAGGTTTCGTGGAGACGATTGGTGGAGTATTTTTTACATTAATTGCTAGATGTGACTGTTCACAGTTTACACGAGTCTGAATATGTTACGAGAGAAGTCTTTTTGTTAACAACGGGGTATATATGGAAAAACGGACGGATTTTTTCGATATAAATGCAATTTGTAGGTCGTTTTTGTATGTCCTTTGATTTGACGTTAATGGATTTTGGTTAATTCGTTGGGCAATATGTGCGTTAAACTTGCCCTATTGACTCATCCGGAACAGTAGTATTGTGGACTAGCGACAATATAGTCTCAGATGTCTGTCTTTTTAAGGCTTAGAGGCGGTTTCGTTAGGCAATATATGCTTTAAACTTGCCCTATTAACTCACCTGAAACAGTAGTATTGTGGACTAGTGACAATATAGTCTCGAATGTCTGTCTTTTCAAGGCTTAGAGGCGGTGTTGTTAGGTAACATATGCTGTAGACTTGCCCTATTAACTCACCCGAAACAGTAGTATTGCGGTCTATCGACAATATAGTCTCGAGTGTCTGTCTCTTCAAGGCTTAGAGGCGGCAATATATGCTTTAACCATGCCCCGTTAACTCACCGGGAACAGTAGTATTGTGAACTAGCGACAATATAGTCTCGAATATCTATCTTTTGGTTTTGTTAGGCATATGCTTTAAACTTGCTCTATTAACTCACCCGGAACAGTAGTGTTGTGGACTAGCGACAATCTAGTCTAATGTCTGTCTGTCCAAGGCTTAGAGGCGGTTAAGGTTTGAGAATTGAATGATCGAACTTGTTAAAACATTTTAATGTCGCTTCGCACAATAAATTGTAACGTTTATCGGAGCTGAGTTATTTATTTCTTTGTATGACATTGGCTAATCAATTTTTCTTGTAAAAAACGGTGCCCATACCTGTCGGGTTAAAACAGTATGCTACGACTGAAATGGTTGTGTTTGTACAATCTTATTGAAGTGTTTGTGTCAGTATTGCAGATGTTTTCGCTTTATATTTTTCATTGAAATCTGCCGACTAATATTAATTTAAACGGATTCGAATTGTTCTCATGATCGCCATTGATTGTAGGTGTTTTTTTATATTGCACTATTGTTGTTTCTGTTCCACTGCCTCGAGCGCGTTTCTTTTGATTGACTGAACAATAACCATCCCGTCAGCGCAAATGGAAATTGTAAAATTTCGTTTAGTTATCATCATTGCCTTTATTATTATTATTTAAAACATGACAAAAGTTCATTAATATGATTAATAGTTGTATATATAGTTTATTAGAGCTATTAGTTTTGGGATTAGTTTGCTGCGGAGCTTGTTATCTTGAGAAAGCACGCTCTCGTTTACAAAAGTCCAAGCCGTCTTCCAGGTTTTTTACTCACTGAGCGTTATTTATTTTCTCTTAAAGGTTTATCGTCGGATGAAGGACGCGTTTTTGTCAATTTGTTCAACGGTACGCAGTGATGTTGCCGGCAGAACGGTATCTGGCGAGTTTTCGACGTCTAGAAACGCTGTATCGACATCAATTAGCCGGCATTTAGCGACGACGATGGTTGAACTACAACGAACTGGGAAGAACGCTAAGTTGATCGAAGAAAAATTAGCTCCATTTTTGGCCGAAATCCGAATGGCAATGCTCAATCGCACCGAGCTTCGCCTTGACGGTAACGATAACGACGATGATGAAAATCAGAAAAGTAAATGGTGCAGTTCGCAATATATTCAAGGTTCAATAGATAAAACGATCGGCACCATAACATAATATCAAGTTATATTATATGGCGCTAGGAATGCAGCTTCTCTGTCTCAAATAGGGATAATGGTCAAATAGTCGCGATAATAAACTAGATACTATGTTTTCAGAATTTTTATCGCTTTTTTTGCTTGGGGAGAACCTACAGTATCTACCCATAGCAGGAAAACGTCAGATGTGGTTTTTTGTTGGATGAACGGTCGACCAAGGCGCGCCTCATATTTTAAGTCTACTGTTTTCAGGTACATCTATTGTCATTTTATTTCAGCATTTTTGTAGCTTTTTGTTTTGGGGAGTTACGGTGTCTACCTTAGCCTGAAAAAAAGTAAATGTGCATTTTTGAACAGTTGAAGCAAGAAACGCCTTATATTTATCCTACAGTTGGGGTCCTTCCATCGTCGATTGGCGGGAGCTACTGTGTCTACCATAGCATGAACAAGGAAATGTGCTTTTCAGACTGTAGTGAAAACGTAGTGGATATTGTGTGCTGTTGTGAGGTGAAAAAACCCTCGTTTTGACCTCTGAACCCGAAACATACCGCCGTACCTATGCAACCATGGGTCACAGAGCAAAACCAGCGCCGTCAATGAGTTTCCCTTACCCGAAAACACCCAGATAAAACTTATAAGCCGCCCAAGACGTCAGATCAAAATTTGATTTGCGTTTGTGTTTTGCCACTACCCCGATGAAATTTTCACATTTTGGGTGGAGAAACCATTGGGGCGCCATACCCCCGGACGTCAAACCCCATAATCCCAGAACCGGAGCCTTAATCCAAAAACAAAAAAGTGGCATCGGCATTTACCATTTTACTATGAAATAAAAGCATCCAGAGAAAAAAATTAGAAAGTTAAGATCAAAATAACTTTGCTTGTGTGAAGGGTACTAAAATGGGGTAAAATGGTGCAAAAACACATATTTTGAATCCTGACCCCGGAACCAGATCCCAAATCAATAAACAATAGGGGATGTACACGGTAGAATATGCCGGTTCGAATGAGCCCAAGATCATGAAAATCGGTTAAGTCGTTCCCGAGTTACAGCCGATCCCACACACACGGAATTTAAAAGATTTCACCACAACAGCACACAATATCCACTACGTTTTCACTACATTCTGAAAAGCACATTTCCTTGTTCATGCTATGGTAGACACAGTAGCTCCCTCCAATCGACGATGGAAGGACCCCAACTGTAGGATAAATATAAGGCGTTTCTTGCTTCAACTGTTCAAAAATGCACATTTACTTTTTTTCAGGCTAAGGTAGACACCGTAACTCCCCAAACAAAAAGCTACAAAAATGCTGAAATAAAATGACAATAGATGTACCCAAACAGTAGACTTAAAATATGAGGCGCGCCTTGGTCGACCGTTCATCCAACAAAAAACCACATCTTACGTTTTCCTGCTATGGTAGATACTGTAGGTCCCCAAGCAAAAAAAGCGATAAAAATTCTGAAAACATAGTATCTAGTTTATTATCGCGACTATTTGACCATTATCCCTATTGAGACAGAGAAGCTGCATTCCTAGCGCCATATAATATAACTTGATATTATGTTATGGTGCCGATCGTTTTATCTATTGAACCTTGAATATATTGCGAACTGCACCATTTACTTTTCTGATTTTCATCATCGTCGTTATCGTTACCGTCAAGGCGAAGCTCGGTGCGATTGAGCATTGCCATTCGGATTTCGGCCAAAAATGGAGCTAATTTTTCTTCGATCAACTTAGCGTTCTTCCCAGTTCGTTGTAGTTCAACCATCGTCGTCGCTAAATGCCGGCTAATCGATGTCGATACAGCGTTTCTAGACGTCGAAAACTCGCCAGATACCGTTCTGCCGGCAACATCATTGCGTACCGTTGAACAAATTGACAAAAACGCGTCCTTCATCCGACGATAAACCTTTAAGAGAAGAAAATAAATAACGCTCAGTGAGTAAAAAACCTGGAAGACGGCTTGGACTTTTGTAAACGAGAGCGTGCTTCTCAAGCAGTACAAGCTCCGCAGCAAACTAATCCCAAAACTAATAGCTCTAATAAACTATATATACAACTATTAATCATATTAATGAACTTTTGTCATGTTTTAAATAATAATAATAAAGGCAATGATGATAACTAAACGAAATTTTACAATTTCCATTGCGCTGACGGGATGGTTATTGTTCAGTCAATCAAAAGAAACGCGCTCGAGGCAGTGGAACAGAAACAACAATAGTGCAATATAAAAAAACACCTACAATCAATGGCGATCATGAGAACAATTCGAATCCGTTTAAATTAATATTAGTCGGCAGATTTCAATGAAAAATATAAAGCGAAAACATCTGCAATACTGACACAAACACTTCAATAAGATTGTACAAACACAACCATTTCAGTCGTAGCATACTGTTTTAACCCGACAGGTATGGGCACCGTTTTTTACAAGAAAAATTGATTAGCCAATGTCATACAAAGAAATAAATAACTCAGCTCCGATAAACGTTACAATTTATTGTGCGAAGCGACATTAAAATGTTTTAACAAGTTCGATCATTCAATTCTCAAACCTTAACCGCCTCTAAGCCTTGGACAGACAGACATTAGACTAGATTGTCGCTAGTCCACAACACTACTGTTCCGGGTGAGTTAATAGAGCAAGTTTAAAGCATATGCCTAACAAAACCAAAAGATAGATATTCGAGACTATATTGTCGCTAGTTCACAATACTACTGTTCCCGGTGAGTTAACGGGGCATGGTTAAAGCATATATTGCCGCCTCTAAGCCTTGAAGAGACAGACACTCGAGACTATATTGTCGATAACCGCAATACTACTGTTTCGGGTGAGTTAATAGGGCAAGTCTACAGCATATGTTACCTAACAACACCGCCTCTAAGCCTTGAAAAGACAGACATTCGAGACTATAAAGTCACTAGTCCACAATACTACTGTTTCATGTGAGTTAATAGGGCAAGATTAAAGCATATATTGCCTAACGAAACCGCATCTATGCCTTAAAAAGTCAGACATCTGAGACTATTTTGTCGCTAGTCCACAATACTACTGTTCCGGATTAGTCAATAGGGCAAGTTTAACGCACATATTGCCCAACGAATTAACCAAAATCAATTAACGTCAAATCAAAGGACATACAAAAACGACCTACAAATTGCATTTATATCGAAAAAATCCGTCCGTTTTTCCATATATACCCCGTTGTTAACAAAAAGACTTCTCTCGTAACATATTCAGACTCGTGTAAACTGTGAACAGTCACATTTAGCAATTAATGTAAAAGATCTCCACCAATCGTCTCCACGAAACCTGCGACGGACAGAAATTGTTCCGAATAAAGACTCGCCTCACGGCACGATCAATCCAGAATAAACAATCAGCCCAACCATCAAGCCATTACCAATATGGTTATCAAATCCAAACAAAGTAAACTTTATAATCTCTTTTCGATTTAAAATCACATTTTAGTCCCGTGCGTGAATTCCTATAGATTTTGTTGATCCAATCAGGAGACAAACCAAACAAAGTAAACTTTATAACCTATTTTCGATATAAAATCACAGATTAGCCCCGAGCGTCAATTCCTATAGGTTTGGTTGATTCCAATCAGGAGACAAACCAAACAAGAAAAGTAAACTTTATAACCTCTTTTCGATTTAAAATCACAGTTTAGCCCCGTGCGTGAATTCCCATAGATTTTGTTGATCCAATCAGGAGACAAACCAAACAAAGTAAACTTTATAACCTCTTTTCGATTTAAAATCACAGTTTAGCCCCGTGCGTGAATTCCTATAGATTTTGTTGATCCAATCAGGAGACAAACCAAACAAAGTAAACTTTATAACCTCTTTTCTATTTAAAATCACAGTTTAGCCCCGTGCATGAATTCGTATAGATTTTGTTGATCCAATCAGGAGACAAAACCAAACAAAGTAAATTTTATAACCTTCTTTCGATTTAAATAATCACAGTTTAAGCCCGTGCGTGAGTTCCTATAGATTTTGTTGATACCAATCCAGGCGACTTAGACTATCGTTGGTAACATGTTACTTCAATATTTGCAACAGCAACTATAAAAACAGAATCATTGTTTCCCTTTGTTTTTCTGTCGAATATAAAAAATTTGAGCTCGCACGCTTCAGTCAAAAAATTGTCCTTGAGTTGAACTACAATACTTCACACGAATATTAAATGAAATTAGCATTTGCGGCAGCAACTAGAAAACACAAACAATTGCACACGTGGCAGACAGTATAAAAACGTTAAGACCATCCACAAAAAAAGCAAATCGTCGATTGACGAGCCTCTTATACCAAATGTACGGTAGCTGTGTCCCCAAAACTAAAACATTTTTAGCATCAAGGATACATCCGACCAATACTCTTCGCCTAACCTGATACACCTGGGCATAAAAGCAGTAACCTTTGAAGCAACAATTTAGCTATCGGAAACAACAAACTGCACACACAAAGAGAAACATATATAGCAAAATCTTGTCTTTAATAGTAACCAGCGAGGTCTATGCCCATCTATATGCGCTATAAAATCAAAATATTTGCGTCTGATGCCATACGTTTGTTGATACCATAGTCGCTAGCAGTATCGAATCGAATCGCTGAATCATACTGACCGGGATTACAAAATCAGCCTAAGTTTCTCCTAGACGTAATCAATGAGCATTACTTTTCCATAAGCGAGACTTCGATTCATGTTATTAGACTGGAATATTTTTGGCTTCGACTACAACTGGAGTCGTTATTGCCAATTCTGTAATAATATAGATTAAAATAATCGACATCTCAAAATTACTTACTTCGACAATACTCTCTCCGCCTTCTGCCTGGTAAGCATACGGTGATACGTTGGCCGCTGCAGCAGCTTCGTGGAGCAAATGCGAAGGTTTTCCTTCCAAACAACCGTACATCTGAAACGAAAACCTATCAGGACTGATAGTCGAAACCAATTACAATAAAGGAAGATAGTTTCAACCAGCGTTTTTGTTCAAAAAATACAAGTAGTATGTTTTGTTCAACACGACGTCATACAAATGAACAGGAAATTGCACATTTAATTTTTGGCGTTCTCTTCTTACTCTCACCGTTTCGTCGTGTTCTACTCGCCTCATATTTCTTAGCTTGAGCGTTCGTGGTCAAAGTAATCAAAATGAACCCGGGTAACGATGTTATACACAAACCAGTTCTTCAGCGTTGACGCCATTAAGCCAGCCTAATGTATGCCGACCAAAGGCTCGGTCACGTTATTAGAAAAAGATTCTTTGCTTCATGGCTCAAAAATGCTTTTGAAACTTTGCTAAAAAGCCCGAAAATCTGCTCTCTCCAAATTAGGGGCCCCCTGGAATTTTTCGGCCCCTGCTGGTTCAAGTAGAGATGCCCCCGCTTCATGCCCCCTTGGACACTTTTTCGGGCTCTCCCTGCCTCTTGGAACTTTTTGTTTCCAATCGGTCCAAAGTACATAAACTTTGATTCAAAACTAAGATGAAAATTCCGTCCTGAAGCCAAAAATTTCGCAAATTCTGTCAAAATTTTGCAGTTCTAAATTGCTTTTCTTTAGATCAAAAGCGTTTTGATGGTGTTTCTGAAACAAATTTTCAACCATTTTTCTCTTGGCGAAATGCCCCCTGGCAAATCCGGGCACCCCAGGTTGGGAGGCAGGAGGCCCCGTGGTTCATGCTGCCTGACAAAATTTTCAGCGAGAATGGAAGAGCTTTACACCTAGGTTAATGTATCCCATCTATTCTCTGTAAGATCTTACGCAGAGAGAGGAAACGAAACGAGTGTGCGAGAACTGACTATTCAGGAGGTCCAAATTGCGCTTCCTGAGCACCCTTCAAATTGTCTGTAACATATCAATACACGAAAGATAAATCACTACTCCCTGGGAAAATCAACACTTCCCAAGTAATTTTTCACAGAGTCAGCACACAGGGCGAGCAGCTTTATGTGTAAAACAATGCTTCTATTGCACTCAACAAATGTAATTACGTTTATCGTATGAAACAAGTCCCATAACAAACCAACGATTATTTACACTTACCAATGCCACTTAACTCACTACTCCTGGGAAAGAAATCAGCATTTTGAGCAATTTTTCACAGAGTCAGCACACAGGGCGAACAGCTTTATGTGTAAAACATTGCTTCTATTGCACTCAACAAATGTAATTACGTTTATCGTATGAAACAATTCCGATAACAAACTGAAGGAAACCGCATTTACACTTACCAATGCCACTTAACTCACTACTCCCTGGGAAAATCAACACTTCCCAAGTAATTTTTCACAGAGTCAGCACACACGGCGAGCAGCTTTATGTGTAAAACATTGCTTCTATTGCACTCAACAAATGTAAATACTATAATCGTATGAAACAATTACGATAACAAACTGAATGATTATTTACACTTACCACTACGCCTTAACTCACTACTCCCTGGGAAAATCAACACTTCCCAAGCCTTTGTTCCCATAGTCAGACACAGGGGCGAGCAGCTTTATGTGTAAAACATTGCTTCTATTGCACTCAACAAATGTAATTACGTTTATCGTATGAAACAATTCCGATAACAAACTGAATGATTATTTACACTTACCAATGCCACTTAACTCACTACTCCCTGGGAAAATCAACACTTCCCAAGTAATTTTTCACAGAGTCAGCACACAGGGCGAGCAGCTTTATGTGTAAAACATTGCTTCTATTGCACTCAACAAATGTAATTACGTTTATCGTATGAAACAATTCCGATAACAAACTAAATGATTATTTAC
>JASANE010022856.1:0-70114 GCA_030248225.1 Trileptium ribeirensis
TCAGGGAGTAACCGGAATTCCGGTGTCCGAGCCCGGCGAAAATCGTGTTCCGGTTCCGGTTCCGGCAAAGGGCAAAAACCATACCAAAACCGGAATTCCGGTTTGAAAAATTTTGTTTGAAATTTTCCACGTTTTTTGCTTTATCCTGCAATCCAAACATATGTAATATATATTATACAATGATCAAGCCCCAATACAACCAAGCAAAAGAAAAGATTAACTAACCAATTTGCCATGTAAAAGGTAAGTAGGGGCACATAATTTGAGCAGGAATTTTTCATAATAACCTGCAGGAGTTTGTTAAATCAAAGCCAGGTCAATGCTTGTAGCAGCTATTTTACACATCCAGAAGTCTGTTGGATACATTTGAATTAAACCGGTCCAACTCGGTAACAGAGTATGGCTTACGCAGAAGTACTTAGGGTATGCCTGGCTAACATAAATTGCGTCAGGCACCCGCCAGTGCGCTTGTAAACTTGGTAAGTCAGTTTAACTTGAAGTAAAATAACGTTATCTGCAACGCAGCTAGAAACTGCTTTCTTTTTTCAATGAACTGTATTTATTGAAACTGTGCGAGCAGCATCACAGTGTGTCTCATTTATATCATTCTGATTAGAAAGCTTTCATCATTATAATCTAACTGGTGGGCACTGTTTGTCCAACGCTAGCCTAAACAGTGTCTCTGACCACTGATCAGAAAATTACCTTCTATCATTTTCTCTTAGAATTATATAAACCAATAATTTTAAGTTTCCTACAGAAGAACATGCAACAAACGTATGTGTAGTAAATGGAGGCGACTGGAGACAGAGGGAAAGTGTGTATTCTACGCTCAAAGCTTTGTAAGCACATTCGATTTGACGCAGTATACGCAAAGGTGTATAGTGGAAGACATTTTTTGCTCTGAATGTCCAAAAACCGAGATATTTGATCGACAAATAAACATTATTAGCTTCCTCAGTCTCTTTAAAGTTTCAGAAAGGCAATAATACCATCGCAATACATTAAGTTTAATGTACAAGTTATTTTTAATGCATTTTAAATCCACTATACCTTCATTTCTTCCATCATCTGTTTTACTATATATAAATTTCGAAGACCAGGTTCCGGTTCCGGATCCGGTTTAAATGGACGGTTCCGGTTGCTGGTTCCGGTTCCGGTAAATTTTGGTTCCGGTTATTCCCTGATATATGTATATACGATGATGCCTTTATGGCCAATGATACGACATAAGAATCATGATATCGTCACTAGGTACATATATCGAGGCGTGCCATCGGGGCACTACAACAGATGGATACAAAGATCTGTATATACGGTTATGATTTCTCGACAAATATCCATCCCTAAAATAACCATAACGATACCCATTGCGATCAAAACATCGTCGGCGGTGCAGGCCGAAATACGGAAAATACGAGTCGGTTACATAGCGGGACTCTTTGGATCTGGTTATTCCATTCGCTTATATATATATATATAGATGGTATGATAGAATTTGTTCCAATCACATACGTATATACTCTGATTTTGATTCTGTTCCACTTTTCTACGTATATATCCGATGATTTCCGATCGATCGTAATTATGTGGTTACATAACCTTATTGCTCTTGCGAGTTATTTCAATTACTAATTTACGTATATACTGCGGTTCAGGATTTGTGCCAGTTAGGCGATCTTCTATGAGGTGACAACAGGGTTTTATGGTCGACGGGTATATATGGAGAAGCTCAATTTACGTATTTGTTTGCGTTCAGAGGAGGTTAATTGGTTCTGCTTACATAAATGTACGTATCATAAGGCAAGGGTGGGTTCCGTACCCTTTTGGGCTATTCCTGTCGGGTGTTCCGGGTTGGGGAGAAACTGGTGACTGAATTCGGAAAAGTTAACCACTATACACGTGGTCATGATTATTGGGGAACTCGATTAAATGTTGACCATTACGCTATGGTCGGGATTTTTTAGTACACGGAAAAATGTTGTCCATTACACTATGGACGGGATTTTTGGTACTCGAAAAAATGTTGTCCATTACACTGTGGACGGGATTTTTGGTACTCGAAAAAATGTTGACCATTGTACCGTGGTCAGAATTAATTTTTTGTTCGAAAAATGTTAACCATTGGGGTGTGGTCAGATTTATTTTTGTTCGAAAAAATGTTAACCATTGGGTGTGGTCAGATTTATTTTTGTTCGAAAAAATGTTAACCATTGGGTGTGGTCAGATTTATTTTTGTTCGAAAAAATGTTAACCATTGGGTGTGGTCAGATTTATTTTAAATGTTGACCATTATCGTGTGGTCAAGATTTTCGTAAAAGTTGACCATTGCTATGTGGTCAAGATTATGGGTTTTCGATAAAAGTTGGCCATTAGGCTGTGGTCAGGATTATCCACCTCGTAACGATCCGTAAGGATCTGTTACAATAACAATATATTTCGTTGTAATTTTATACACTACGGATATACGAACTGTGTCATATCTTTTAAACGACATGGTTTAAAACTGGACTACCACTTCATGCACTGAAGATGCTACAATATCGTCAAGCAATTTTGAACAAGATTCTAAAGTAAATCTACCGTCCGGCCAAAAATAAGTCCATTCAAAATCTAATGAATTTTTAAAAAATGGGAAATTATAAACTCGAAATTTTTATTTAATTGAACCAATATCGAAGTCGATCGACATTTTGTTAACTGGAAATATTTCGAAATAGCGTTTAATCGAAATCGGTCGAAAATATTTTGCATTATATTTCTGGCCGTGGCTCTAGCTATCAAAATATCAAGCCACATCAGCGTATGTTGGTAAAACATATTGATTCACGTATCAATGTGCTATTAAATGGACAACTTACTATAATCTAACTGTCCCGATTCAATCTGATTATTTTCGGTTGCCATAGTTGTATTCTGAAATATATGTTGTTTTTTATGAAATAACCGGTTTTTGTTTGCAAATAGTTTTTTAAACATAAATTACCACTATTTATAATGCTAAAATATCGTTTTTTAGCTTGAAAATACATTCACGGTAATAAAAATGCATGAAAATGGACATATGTATTTTTAAGAAAAATTTATCCCCCACTTTTAACTTTCCCTCGGGAATGAACATGGGGGGCCCCCTGAAGTTCCCACCACTTTTCGGAGGGCTGTGGACAGGCCAGTAACACAGATTAACATTCGATTAAACGAAAATGTGAAACGCATATTTATACAAGAGTAGGACACTCGATCATACTCATGTACTTTTTCATATCCCAGGATATGTTCGTTTTTCAGTTTACTTGCGAGGATTATAGGAAGGTACTACCAAGGTTCTTTGAAAAGGTATTGGACGCCCCTAATCGTCATGCTTCTTGGGGGCTACAGCTATCAGTGTTGAAAAACGGCTCCACTGTCGGATAAGGTAAAGTACATGAGTATGACTTAAGTGTAATATTCTTCTACAATATCTCATCACAGACACTTGGTATTATTAACGTTAGTAGTATCTTGTTTTCTCGCCAAATTGGTGAACTGAGCGTTGAATAATATGTAGTTTAGAGAGACGTACACATGTATACTGAGCATCAACTCATAAAATAAGCCAAAAGAATACATGTTACGCCAACAATGTAAACATATACACACTTATTGCGTATTTAGAGATTCAGAAACTGCATCTACATAGAGAATAAATAATTGCTCAAACCAAATAATAGTTTACGATTGCTATGTGTTTTAGGTCTCATAGGCCCGCTCTAACATTTGTTTTAACCCACACCTGCACAAATAATTACAATAGGGTCATTTCGCGCTACGATGTCCTTTTGCCTCAGAAAAAATGACTAATGACTTTTTTGGCTCCGATTATCTTCATTTTTACACCCTATGACCAAAAACGTCAAGGATCCCTAATTTGAGGTCGTTATAGTAAATTTTTAACCGTTTTTATGCTATGGATTCCCAAATACCACCCCCTGCTGCTCAGCAAGGTACCAAAAAATGGCCTTTGGTATGCTCCAGGTTACATCTAGCCTCGATTTTGTGACCGTATCTCGTGCAGCTCGTCAGCGCGGTCAAAATGACGTTATGCGGAACTCCGTATATCAAAAATTAAGCTTTTTATGCCTATTCTTGGGTCAAATTTAACACTTTTAAAGCACGGAGGTGACGATTTATACCGGTTATTAAATGGAAACGAAGCGGCCATAAACGGTAGCTATTTATATTGATAGTTTAGCCTGTGGAAGTGTTATGCAAAAAAATTCAAAACATACCCTTTGCCAGATATGTTAGAATGCCGGAAGTAGCTGGTGGTCGGGGGTTAAAAATGTAAAATGGCCAATTCGACCGTGTTTAACCAGCATAGTTAACTTGAAAACGGCATGTAAGATATTCTATACCACAATTTCCACTATAAGGGTACAAAATGGCAGCCCATATCAACTGCCAGTGTAAATGGCTGAGACCATGGTCGGGGGGGGGTAAATTTAGAATTTTTTCAAAAAATAATTTTGCGACATATGTCGTCCAAATGTATTGCCAGAATGTATTATGAACCAAAAGCGTGAAATTTCCTCGAAATAACATCATATGTTCGATTTTTCCACATTTTGGTTGTGGTCGGGGTGGGTAAAAGTGTGGTCGGGGGTGGGTAAAAGTGTGGTCGGGGGTTCGTAAAAGCCTGAGATCAACATGTCGGGCGCAAGATAGAGCTCAGGTCGTTTCACCATTCGCTTCGTGATTGGAAAGAACCATAACAGACAAGTTAATTGACTTCTACTGACTCCACCATACCCCTAACTAGCAACGGTCTGGGGGGGGGGTAATAAAATGTGCTAAAATCGACCTTTTGACCCTAGCGCAGGGGTAAGTAACAGCAAGCAACTGGGTTAATATATTTTCAAAACGCACCCAGGGGACAGGTATGATATATGAACAACGTTTATGTACCATGCATAAGTAGCGAGCAATGACCAAAAAAGAATTTAGTCGGGGGGGGGGGGGGGGGTAAAACTGCCATATCGACAGCTGTCACTCTCCATGATTGGAGTAGATTTGAAAATCGTGCAATTAAAAATGTTGCGTAGACCTGACTAATCCTGCATAGAAAAGAATTTAGGCCATAACTTCGAACACGGAGCCACGACACTACACGAAAAAAAAGAGGTCGTAAAATTTAGTCATTACGATTTTTGTCAATGACTTATGTGGATGTCCAGCCTCTTACGGTGTGCGTGAAGCCGAAAAATTTTTTGTTTGAACTAGCTAACTAATGACACTTCCTAGCGTAAATAACATTTTTACCAGTTCCCTGCACGTTTATGTGCTACAGGCCAAAATATCCAGTTTTACCCCCCCCCCGACCAAAAGGTCATCGTAGCGTGAAATGACCCAATAGCGCCATGTCAGCTGCACACATGACGAGGATAAATTGCTGTACAAAATATAATACTAGTAACTTAATCGAGATTGCAGAACGTAGCCAAGCAAAGGTACACCTACGCCTTTTGCGCGCGCAGCCAATGAGCTCTCGATAACATACGTCGATATGCTATGTCGATATGACACAATACCGCACGAGTTAGAACAAAACTAACACCGGCAATAAGTATCCCATGCCCGAAAACCTCCCAAGTGCAAGCTATTACTCTCTTAGGACATCACAGTAAAATTAGGAATTTTGGGTCGAGGAACCATGAGGGTGCCATACCTCAAACCTCTTAAGTCTATAACCGGAGCTTTAATCCAAAAAACAAAGAGGCATCAGCATTAATCATTTTACTATGAAATACAATCAACCAGAGAAAAAAATTCGAAGGTTAAGATAAAAATAGTCTTACTTCCGTGAAGGGTTAGAGTAAAAAGCCCTCATTTTTGTTCTCTGATCCCGAAACCAGACCTCAAATCAAAATAGCTCTAGGATGTACACGGCAAATCGACGGTTCGAATGAGCCAAGACCATGAAAATCGATTAAGTCGTTCCCGAGTTAAGGTGATCACACACAGACGAGATTTAAAAGCTTTCACCCCTGCAACACACAATCTCCGCTACGTTACACTACGCTCTCATAACTCGCACGATTGCAGAGATATTGTAGTTGTCTTGTATTTTTTATTGTTTCCTTATTAAATTGTATTTTGGTGCCATGATCATATTCAAAATCCAGTTTTGATCCAACCCTGCAGAATAAATAACATCAATAGCGGCACACCAATCGCAGCTATATAGATGATAATTTCAGTGTAAAGCGTCTGTTGCGCAACAAGTATCTTTTTCATGCGCAACGTGTTGCGAATGTGGTATATAGATGGGCGCATGTGTAGTTTAAGGTGTCAATATAAAACAGACAAAAATTGAAAATTCTACGCTCGTATGCTACATTTTGTACATTTCAATTTGAAAGAAGTTGTTTTGAGAGGTTTCTGCTTGAGTGAATTAGTTTTCCAGTAAGCCTCCTTTCGAATGAGCTTTTAGTTGCCTTTGGATAAAATTAAATATAGTGAACCGCAACACAACCAATAAATCTTGTTGTTTCACTGCTGGGTGGATATAAGAGCTGCGGAGGTGTATAAGAAATAAAATACATAAGTTTTTGGACGCTGTAGGGTTAAATTTTTGATTAATAAAGTCGGTTCATTTTTGGACGTGTGTGTACATTAAATTTTAGGGGCACTTCAGAATATCGTAGCATTTACGGTCATGATACTGTATTATACGTATGATTCATTACTGAACTAAAGCCGGAAATAATTGCTGGTACCCAGGGTTTTCTTTCCAATTCCACTTTATTGCATATGGAAAAACATTGCAGTGAAATTGTATACAGTATATTTTGGTGCTGACATAGTTCATGCATTGGAATGTATTATTTTACAAGTGGTATACAGTTAGGATTGCTACGCGGAATCATCATTGTGTTTTGGTGTTTTCTATCTTTTTGGAATGATGGTATATGGTACCATCGTTCGTACGAATTTTCGAGAATATGGATCACAACGTATGTAATATAGTGTGTAAAATGGTATATCCATAACTTCTTAACTTGCTCTGAATCTACAGTCCCGGCCAGATTTAGTAGAATAGAAATCCCAATCCATTTAAATTTCGTTTTTAACCGAAATTGATAGAAATTTGGTTCAACTGAAATCGAGTGAAGTTTGAACCGATTATATTAGACTTATCTCTGGCCGTGACTATACATTTCAAGAAACGCTATTGTTTGTAACACCTGTCTTAGTGATGCTGACACATAACGTGGGTGACCTGTGGCTATACTTCAATGTATAAAGACTTAGGTTGGACCAAAGTTTTGCAATGATGGTGTAAGCCTGCCTCCCAGTTGTGTAGAGGGTAATATATGCGACCGCATTATTAAGTGAGGTAGATCCATGCTTTCCAGTTTTTTTGAGGAGCGGTTGGTTATGCGTGAGTGCATTTTATGTGCGTATAATTGGGTTGTTCTTTCGTCAAGTCTGTTCGGGATCGTAAACACGATGAATGTAACCGATGAAAGATTTCCCTTATATACGCAAACAAAGATTTGTAATGTAGCATCATGTAGGTGCTGTTCGCTGTCGCTATTTTGCGATTTAGCATCGCATTGCTGTGACCGGGAAAAAACGATTACAAATCGCAAACATAGCTGTCCGATTCAGCATGTTATTTGATATACGCGAAAAACCTTGCGAAATGGAAAAATGTGGGCGTACGCAAATTCCGTTAGTACTTCACAGAGCCCTTGTTTGCATTTACTAAAATGATAATACCGATGACAGAAATGGGAACGCCAACGTTCGTGATTTTGATAAAAAACAACCATGGTTGGGTCGCGACTACAAGGGACAAAAGTTCCAAGCAGCTTTGACATTATAACGCGAACGCCACATTAGAAAAAGTTATCGGTGCAAACAATCCCAGATTTTGCAAAGGCCAACGTGTTTTCCACCATCTAGAAATGAGTGAACATGAGTTAACTTTAATTTACAGGGATGTGTCATATTCTTTTGTTTCGCACTTCTGGTTCAGAGTTTTTTCACATTTTCTTGCGTAATTTTCGCATGTCCCAAGATACGTTAGGCAGCTTTCTCTGTACGAGAGACGTAACTTACGCATTTAAACTATAAACCAAAAGATGGCGCTGCGGCGACGACGAGCGTAATAACGAAACCGTGAAAAACGATTTAACATTTAGCAGGAGCTCATTTTGGCGGCTAAATTCTGCATGTTTATATCTTTTGACGGTGTGTTCTACTGTGTAGCATGTGAAAAGAAACACAACAGTTTTAAGATAAGAGTATATTTCAGACAGACACAGTAATAGATGAGTTTACGAGTACAGATTTTATATAAAATTTACTTTACGTGGATAATATCAATCTTAGTCATAATTAAAGCCTACTTTTACTTTTACATCTTATACGTAAAGAATGAATCCAGATGTTTTACTAAGTGAATACTTAAAGAACTTACTTCTGGCTACCATTGACTAATACCGTATATTACGCCAAACCACTCCATACCAAAGACTTATTTTTTATTGACAACGTTTTTCAAGTAGAAGCCAACGTGCTTCAACAATATCTGATAGGAATCTTAAACTCTAAAGAAATGACAATGTTGTGTATAACTTACGATTTGCCATACAGCAGATACAATTAAGATCGGAATTTTCGATGAGCAGTTTAGAGTTGTTGATAGTATTGATGATTCACCAGCAACCAATTCCTGCGTTTCTTCCAGCTGCAATAAAAAGCCAAAGCTGATATTTTTAAACTTTCAAAAAAATAAAATTAGATAATCAAAATTGCCGTTTTAGCCATATGCACCACAAATAATAGAATGTCGATATCACGGAGTATGAACAATTCGTTACATTGTAACAATCCACAAAACACGTTTTGGCTTCTCCAACTGGAATTTGGAATGATAATTTTCTATTCCCTTTGTTAAATTTTTTGAATAAATTTTGGCACATTTTTCAATTTTGACATCCGAAGCAAAGAATTCGTACTAGCCGTTAGCTAAGTACGAAGACCGATTCCAACTTCCCCCCACCCCTAAAAAGTGGGACAATAGGGCTCTTGCCGGGTCCGAAAGGGACCCCAAAGTATCACACCAAATAATGCAACTCTACAACAGGTGTAGTTATCTTAGTGAAATTATACTCATTTTGTAAAGAAAGTAATCCTCTAAAGGAGTGTATAACGCTTTGCTATGCGGTTCTTGTAAGATGTAGGAATTGGGTCAGAACGGGTTCTAAAACGGATCCATGGAACCTAAAATACGCAAAAATGAAAATATGTCCGCAAACGCTCGACGTATATAGGATTTAGGTGTAATTTTATACAGAAATATCGTTAATGTAGATGCAAATGGTTTACTGCTATTGTACGATTTACGCTGCAGGGTTTGTGCAAAAAGGATTTTCAATGGGCCGAGGCACCCAAAATAAATGAAAATGGAAATATCTTCGTAAACGCTAGAGCTATATCGGAGTTTACGGTGTCATCGTGTAGATAAAATTAGCATCTCCACACCAAAGTATCATCAATGTAGCTGCTGCTATTGTCAATATTTACGATGAAGGGTTGGGTCAAAACAAGTGGGCTCATTGAAAAACCTTGTGACCCAACCCTGCAGCCTTAATAGCTAAGCAGCACATATTTGTAGTTACATAGAGAATGAATTTCCTCTACAAAATCGGGCCAGGAACACCCATATAACATAAGCCGTTGCGGAGGTATTACCATTTTGTGTTTCTCGGATCCCATTAGCCCAAGGGACCCAAAATACATGAAAACGGCAATATCTCTATAACAATCCGAGCTACATGAGTGTTTTTGGATTAAGTTAAATGCTAATTTATGCTCTATGTATTTATACAGTGCAAGCACTATAATCAACTGCATATTCTCAACTATTCAAGCAACATGATTGATATTCGGTGGCTTATTTTGCAATTTAATGCTTAACATAGATGTGTAGATTTCTCTGAATTTCATATTCGAAACTCTAAATTCCCCATTTTAGCGATAGGACAAGGTACTAGTTATTTTAAAACTAAGCTGCCAATCCAATTCTTCCTCTCGAAAGTTCAGCATCAAACTTAAAATTTTCAGCAAATGGAGAAGCCTGACTTTTGAACGACAAGCACTGTTACGGTAAAATAACATGTTTATAATAACAACGGCGACTGTGTTAGGTAATACGTTTTCCAGCCAAAAGTACAGTCGCGGTTAAAATAAGTGCAATCGAAATCCCAATCACTCAAAATTTCGCTTAATCTCAGTCGACCGAAATTTACCAATTGAAATTTATTTAATCGTGCTAAAGTCGAAACCGATCGAACTTTCGTTTAAACGAAATCGATCGAAATTTCGTTTAATCGTCATCGTCCGATTATTTTGAGCTTTATTCCGGCTAGGATCATGTGCTGACGAAATAAATATATTTGGAAGTAATCACACCCGATTTCACGTTTAAAACATGGCAATCCAGTCACGCTTAACAACCCCTATTATATACCTAGCAGTGTCATTATCAACAGAAAAAATTCAGTAGAGCTGCTTAATTAACATAATTCACGACAAACTTGGTACAGAATGATTAAAAGAACACTGTCGACCTCGGCTAAAAGCATTATTGGCCTGTTCGTAGTGAGGAAGAGTTCATAGCGGACCTACGATATCCAAAGCCACCCTGTTCAGCTAAATCTACGATACATTAATGATTCTAAATTCATGTTTTGCGCATATTACACATTTTTAAGTACTATTATTTCTAACCATAAAACGCTGTTTTGTAGCTTGAAAACATTTTTGCAACAGTTAATAATACAGTATTCGCCAGAAATGAGTGTCGCATTTCGAATGAACGAACATCGAACATAAATCGAACAAAATATATTTATTCTCGAACACTTTTGGAACAAACTTCGAACAGCTTTGCAACAAATTTAAAAAAAAGTGCTCCAAAATTTCGAAAACGTCTCGAACAAGATTCGAACACATTTCCAACAAAATTTTGAATTTATCGAGCGAACATCGGACGAACTTTGAGGTAACATCGAACGAACAGCACTCATTTCTGGCGAGTACTGTACTTTAAATAAGAAAATCGCAACATATTGAATAAAATTTTGTCTCCCCCACTTTTAAGGTGACCGAAGGCAGGCCAGTATTAGGCGCTATTTCCCGCGCAAACGTGAAATCAGCTTGTAAACACCAGTGATATAACACATAAGCTACGATGCTAATAAATAGAATGGAATAATAATTTATAATAAATTTCTGCTCAGGAGTAATCACGTCGATCGTTAACAATCCACAAAGAGTATGTACGCTCTTTGTTCGCTGTACATTTAAAAAACCTATCCGATTTTAAAAATTTTGCGAGCCTGACTCTGTCCTCACAATTAATTTCACCTCGCTTTAGCAAGTAAAACACTTACCGAAAAGCAAAACCTTGTATTAAAACATAACTTCCTTGCGCGACAGGACTAGATTTTTGTCATAACCAATGTATTAGCCGCTTGTGTGAATTGTACTGAACTGGTGCGAAGACTTTGTCAATGAAGGATTTAGAGATGCCATACTTAAATCAGCGACGTCTTCCTTCCGCTGATGCTTGTTCCATTGTGTTTAAATCTAAGGGTTGGTGCAGGTTTGTTGCTTAAGGTCGTCAACTCTAAAGAAACGTTTGCACAAACTATTACGAAAGTAGAGTTTTCGAGCGCCAAAAATATATTTGTACATACCTTTAATGTTAGTAGGCTAGTTTCTGTTGTAAATGGCTGAACGCATTTCAAAATAATGTCTTCGTTGCGTACACATCGACAGGTTGACATCTGCTTGCCACAGTTAAGTTCAACACTGTAAGAGACCTTAAAACGACTATTACATTTTTGAAGATTAAAACAAAATTATTTAAATCAAGGGTACACAATGAAAATTTTTAGAAGAGCATAACACTCGCTCATTCTCATGTACTTTCACTTATGTGATGACATGGTCGTTTTTCAACCTACTCACCTAAGGATTGCAGGGGTTCCCCAAGGTTGTCGCTAGCCTCGCCAAGGAGGGGGAGAGCCAAAATTTACACCCCCACGCCAGCTCCCAGGTATTATGAGGTGGCATCAATAGTCATCGTCTTAACAAAAATCAGTTATAACAAAACTCAATAAAATTCGACTATTCATGACAAAATCTTAAGTAAAAACGAAGTGGCCTGTAGAAATACGCATTTTGAGTAGCTAAATAATAGAAATACAATAATAACAATGCTGCAATAGCATGAAAAACACAATAAACTGCAATTCTAAGACCACCAGATAAGCTTGAGTTTTACTGCCAGCTAAATTTCCCCGGGATAACTTAAAACCTCAAAGGAAAAATTTTGTCCCTGTGGAGAGGCTTTTGGGTGTATCTGCTACCCGACCTATGTTCTTGGGGGGGAGGGGCGGGGTAGCAGCTATACGGTCGCGAATAACCAGTGAAATTATAGCAGGTGTAACAATTGCGGTGGCTATTATTTCTGCCCTAATCTCATTGTTACTTTTGACCTGATACCTGCTACTTCCCAAGAAAAGTTGAAAGGCACCCCTTGCAATCCTTGGGAGAGGAATAAGCCGAAGTACGACTACTTCATCGGATACGGGAAAGTAAACGAGTTTCACCGACTATCATGCTCATCTAAAACTTAATAATGCTTTCTTGTTTACATTAGCATAAAACAAATGACACTTTGTAAAATTATGACTAACATTCCTTTTATTACTTTCTATTACATCTATAACCACTAGAACCATTCATAATGACGCATTTTCCTAAAGATAAAAAACGATAAATCAGGAGACATATTGATGAGCTATTCGATAGGCGACACAATGGGAGCAGTTTGAACTCAGCCAATAATATTAGCGGCGGTATAAAATTAAAAGGCTGGCATTTTTAATTCCTGTGTGTTTTATGAATTTATCTTTCATCATGTCTCGAACTGACTGTTGTGACGCACTGTGTGGAGTCTACAGTCGGTTTACCTTTCGACACTTCATCGTCTTCTGCACACTGCGGCCAGTATAGTTTCCGGTACTCCGCGACACGAACATATAAGCCCCGTGTTGAGGCAACTACATAGGTTGCCACTAGATCGACGAATTAAAAACATGTTACTTCTGCTGATTTACAATGCGTTAAGTAGTAACACCCCATCTTATATTATTGATATCTTAAACCAATGGTCAGCGGCCCGGCTTGCCAATGAGTGAATATTTCGAATCGACCCAACAAAAACAATAGTTTTTGTGTTCTGAGACAATTGGAAAGGAACACCTTACCAAGTATTTTACGAAATCCAAACCTTGATTTATTCGAATTCTAACATAAACTGAAAACTCATCTGTTCCCGGCTATTTGACAATGATTTTTGTAGCATCTGACTTCTTTAGTGACATTCATACCCAGCGCTTTTGTCATGCTTATGCGAAAAAGTCGCGTTACAAATGTTTTATCATTATGAATTGTTCTTAAAGAAACTAAAACGTTTGTTCAGCTGCAACTTGTGAATAGATCCTCCCCGAGGAGTCTCAACTGAACATTAATTTGCGACCAGTATTCCTCAGACGTGGCCGAAATACCAGCAGTATAGATAAAATCCAAATAAGTTGACATAAATTTGTGTATGAATTTCGCTTCTACACAATGAAAGTTTAATAATTTCAGTGCTTAGTAACATTATTTACAGTGAAGTATAACACTAATGGAAAAAAACGGTTAGTAACAATTCTCGACAGTGAAAATACCTCTGGTCTGAAATCTTAAATATGGAATGGACTTTCCTAGAATGCTTCGAACACAAAATATAAAAATTCTGGAGATATGTCGATAATTTTAGTACCATTCAACTAATCTCGACAATCCGGTACAGGATATTCCATCAGTACCACACTTGAGGCAAATAATTTTTTGATTTGAAACATTTAAAAAATTTTTAAGCAATAAATATGAATCTATATTACATCGTTTGTCTACCAATAATATATATACCTATCAATCATTCATCAATAATATATAATTATTGTGTCGGGTTGTCTTCACGCTAGCTTCGAGTGTAATTTCAGAAAGTGCTAGTAAATGTTAAACAACTCGATGGAAATTTTGCTAAGACACTGCTCGTTATCTACGGATACCTAAGACACGAATTGAGCTAAAACTTTATGTTTAACGCTAGAATGGACGCCGACCCATGGTGAATGTCCATGAGTTCCTATGTTGATGAGCTGATTCAGTTGCACATCTAACTGGTTAAAACTGATCTAAGTGACATTCAACTTTCAAAACGATTTTAGAATTATTGGACTTAAGAAAAATGAATTATAAATAGTTATGCTATTATTTGGCATTTAAAACTTTATATCTATAAAGTGCATAGGCTTACTATTAGTTTAAGTGAAATTGATACCACACATTTCGACTTCAAAAACAACGTATGGCAAACCTAAAACGTAATTGAATGAAAGTTACACGTAATATTTTTGGAAAATATGCCATAAGAAAATACCACAACTAAATTATTACTGATGTACATTTTAACACATTTATATGAAACGGTATTATTATCTAATAGAATTGTAACGATTATTATTATTATTATAATTAGTATTATTGCTGTTGTTGTTATTACTATCATTATTATTTCATGTAATTCTGGAGCTGGTGTTCTGTGTTGCTCTCAAACGAAGCGGCGTTTTAAAAGGTCAAGTTGTTGTGGGTAAAATATGTTTAAGCAATATTCTTAAATTTTGCGTGCATGATTCTTTGGTGGGTTTTTTAAAAACGTTCTGCAAAAAAACTTGGCTTTTGTAAAAAACTTGTAAAACATTAAAATGAGTAATTTCAGAAACTTTTCGTATAAAAATTGGATGCTAGGCTTTTGCTGGTTATTATGCTCAATGTGCCGCAGCGAGTTAGCGTGATTTTATTTGCTTTGACAATAAACTATATATTGTGAAATTAATCGTGTTTTTCGTCTGCATCGGACGACAACCTTGCTTAGATCGTCTTCTCAGGATGGTATTCGTAGAAGATATTAGATTAGATTAGATTTAACTATACTGGGCTAGAAAAACATGCGGGAACATGAATGACATGTCCATTGTATCAGCCCGCTAAACTGTGAATGACGCCAGAATCTGGGATTTAAAAACTGTGAGTGTGCAAAGTATTACCTTATCTTGGATTACCTAAGACGTATTCCGTTTTAATCATGGTTTTCAACAGCAAGCCTACCAGTACTGAGAATAAACCTACATAAGTTCATAATGTTGTAATCTCTCAAGCCTTCTGTATTAATTACTCTATTCCCTAGAATTTCTCTCCGACTCTCTGCAAACCTAGGACAAGCACACAGAAAGTGTTCTGATGTCTCGTCGATGCCACAATGAGAGCAATGTTTATTTCCTGTAAATTTTAACTTATGTAGGTGGAAGTTTAGCCAGCTATGCCCCGTTATTCCCTGAACGCACTGTCTTATTCTGTCTTTCGTTCATCCTAACAAATAATTACTATATTTCTTATTCGGCGTACTAATGATACTCTTTGTCTGTTTACACGTCGTTTCCTGCATCCGTCTAGTAACAAACTTTCTATGTAGCCAAGATTTTATCCTTATTGCAACTTCCTTTCTTGAGATTGGAAGGATAGGTTCTGGTCCTACAGGTAGCTTTGTTGAACTTCTTCGGGCTA
Source organism: Trileptium ribeirensis (assembly GCA_030248225.1). Taxonomy (NCBI): domain Eukaryota; kingdom Metazoa; phylum Nematoda; class Enoplea; order Enoplida; family Thoracostomopsidae; genus Trileptium; species Trileptium ribeirensis. Next base: position 15,736 of record JASANE010022856.1, read on the forward strand.
GCTGATCAGCTGTTTCATTTCCTTCTATGTTTCTATGACCTGGTACCCATATAAGTGATACCTCGTTCTGTTGGGACAATTCTCTTAAACTCACCCTGCACTCTGAGACTAATTTGGATTTAACCAGGTCAGCCTCAAGTGCTTTGAGAGCAGCGCGGCTGTCTGAAAAGATCCTTATATTCATATTGCGCGTTTTATTTTCTATATTGTCTGCGCACGCTTTTATCGCATATACTTCTGCTTGGAAAACACTTATATATGCACCCAGTGAGTATACATGGTTTCTTGTCCCCATGGAGAATCCTGCTCCAGTGGAAGTTTTCCCCTGGAGTTTCACAAGAGATCCATCTGTGTAACATATTATAGTGTTATTAGACTCCTCTCTAAGTCGCCTAGTCTCATCTAGCCAACCATCACGATTTGGAACAACTGTGTGCCAAGTACACTCATCCGCTATTTGCGATGACATATAGTCGCAAGGGAAGTTGAGTACAGGCAATTCATTCCTAATTTCTTCTGTATCAGCATGATACCCTTGAATTACATCAAGTGTATGCGGACATATACACTGAATCCTATGCAACTCTTTTATACAGAAGATATTATAAATACAAAGTCTTACTGATGACTCGGCAGGGTGCAAAGCTATCAAAGTGTTGTATATCAGTACTGTTATTTGCAGTTGACAGTATGCGGAAGTCGTACGGATTCGCATTCAGTAAGAAGAAAGTTTCGGCAAACAGTCTGGTTACTTGCAATCGACTACAAGAAAATACTTATTGCATACCGCGCGCTGCTTTTGGCCTTCTGACGGTGCGTTACTTTCTACTAAACGGTTAACATACGCACGTGGACCGATATTCTGAATCTATGCAGTCACCAAAAATTGGGCACTCCCGAAGCAGGGGAAATCAGGGAAGGGTCCCACCATCTTTTCAGGTATAACCCCCACGCTCTGTGTCACCCCAATCATCTTTCACGCCAAAAAGAGGTCTCGTCGAGACCAGGGATAGCCTCCCGATGATGCTAAGTTATTGTTTTGGGAATAGCGGCGTTTTTGGTAAATTTTTTCTCAAAAGATTCGCTTAATATCGTCTCCCCCTTGCCCCTCATGGGTCAGTTTTTCCCGGTCTTTCCATTGGAAAAGGTCTAAGAGGTATATCTCCGTGAGGGAGTTCAGGAGGGGGCCCTAAATTCATAGTTCGAAAATTTTTTTAAAAATATGAATTTTGGTTTTTTCATCGTTTTGACTATAACTTTTGATTGGACAAACCGATTTGGATCCAAATTGGATATGTTACAGAAAATGCAATGGCCTATCTAACTGTGCATGGGATATCTCAAGAGGTTGCCCTGGTAAGATATGGAGTCAGACATTGTTAATGCAAGTAAAAAATGAATATTCTGAAACTTGGTTAGATATGTTTGGTGCACTAGAGAGCAATGTTTAGTGGAAGAACAGCTTAGGCTTAGTCCCAGACTTAGGCTTAGTAGTCTCAGCCTAAGCCTTAGATTTAGTATTTTTTAGATATTATATTTGAAGTGGTCAGATATTATAAGAAGTATATTTGAAAATTATTATAAATGTGTCTACTTTTCCGGGTTCCGGCGAGAACTACCGGTGTCATCATACCTTTAATTTGTCAGTATGTCCGCCCAGGAAATCATACTCTGTGATAGCCTTACTACATATATCAATGGGTTTACCAGATTGTAGTGACCGCAACCTTATATCCAAGAAAGGGTTAATCAGCATAATACACAATTCGTTAATCCTAATAACGCGAAAGCTCACAACCAGAATATTGACGGGTCGGCTAGATGTTTTTTCCAGACCGTAGGGGTATCACGGGTGGATTGTTCGAAAGAAACCTGGAATTTCTATGGCTTCAACAGTTTGCTGATCATCCACTTGGGGCCATGGTTCATCAAATCCGGAAGATGAGCATGTCGGATTAAAGATATAAAATGTTAGTGCATTTCAGATTGTTTAGTTTGTTAAATATTTCATCACTGATTAGTTTTAGCCTAACTGAATTCAGAAAGTATATGACTCTCAAATTAATATGTCCGAGTCAGACACATATGATGTTTCCAAAGAACAGGAAGGTGGTGTTATAAAAACGGTGTTGAAAAAGGGTGAAGGAACAGGGCATCCCTCAGTGGGCGATACCGTTTATGTTCACTATGTTGGCACATTAGAAGACGGAACAAAATTAGACTCTTCTCGCGATAGAGGAGAAAAATTCGGCTTTACACTAGGAAGACGTCAAGTAATAAAGGCATGGGATGAAGGCATAGCGTCGATGCGTAAGGGTGAACTTTGTCTGTTAAAATGTCAACCACAGTACGCATATGGAGAAGCCGGTGCGAAGCCCAAAATTACTCCTAATGCTGTTCTCAATTTTGAGGTTGAGCTGTTCGGCCGGGAAGGTGAAGATATCAGTGCCGACCGTGATAAGACGATTTGTCGGAGCATCCAGCGTGCTGGTGAAAAATATAAGAAAGCGAAAGATGGTGCTCTTGTCGAGGTTAATATTGTTGGACGTCATGACAGCCGCATATTTGTCGAAGCTGATTATAAATTTCACATAGGCGAGTGTTCGAACGAAAAGCTTCCTGAAGGTATCGATAAAGCGCTGACACATTTCGAGAAAGGTGAACGTTCACTGGTAACTATGAAACCGAATTGGGGTTATGGAACTTCTGGCAACGCAGATTACAATATTCCGCCAAACGCTGTGTTGGATTTTGAAATTGAAATGATAGTTTTGACAATCCGAAAGAGTCGTGGCAGATGGAGCCAGAAGAGGTTACGGAGGCTGAAAAGTTCAAAGCTAGGGGTACCTCATTTTTCCAGAAAGCCAAATACAAACTTGCTGTTTCAAAGTACTCTAAAATTGTGGACTACCTAGAGCATGAGACGCGCATTGAAGGTTCTCTTAAGGAAAAGCGTGATCAACTACACCATGCAGCGTACCTTAACTTGTCGTTGTGCTTTCTGAAGATGGGTGACCCAATAAAATGTATTAAGCATTACGATAAAGTGCTTGACGAGGATCCGAAAAGCATCAAAGCCCTCTCCTGGCGCGTACTGGCACATCAAAAAAGACCGATTACAATGAATCAATTCGCGACTTCGAAGTAGTTATAACTACAGATTAGTTCAATAAAGCTGCGCTTCAAGGTATTCGCGAATGTAAAGTAAAAATCAACGCACAAACCGACAAAGAAGAAAAGATCTACGCAAATATGTTTTCGAAATTTGCCGCTCACGATTATAAGACTGAACTTGCTTGAAAAATTATCACAGAAAAAAGATGCAACTCAGAAATCAAGTGAAGCAGGTAACTTACAAACAGAAAAGGCACGCAGCATGAAGACGACTATGTTGAAATGCGACCTGCAGATGGGGAAGATGTAGAAACGGCCATGGTAAGGGCAGTCACCGACAGTAGTAAGTGCGCAAAACCGGTCGCAATAGCGACTTTAAGGGTCCAGAAAAAGTTTTTAGACAAAATTGCGTTTTTTCCCACGTCCGGAGAAATAACGTTTGTCTGATTTCGGATGAAACTGCGTCAGTTCACGTCCAGACGCAATTTCGTTCGTCCGCGCGTGCGTCCTTCTGCTTCTACAGTTTCGAACAAACTTTATCCACACATACCTGGACGTGTCATAAACAAATTCGTTAGGGCTGAAATCATCTTTGACTGTAGCTATCTCAACGCACATGCTTCGTAAGAACTACATAAAAATTCTGGAACGCTCGACAATACTGTCATATTGTATTCCTGGCGAGTGCTTTGTAACACAGTATTCACCCGATCGGCGGCTTTTTCCTAACAGTGGTTCACAAGTTGCTGGACAGTAACTTTGCGGTAAATTGAAATTTTAATAATTTAATACAGTTCCGATATTTCCTCTTAGCACTCTCTGCAACGGCGACATTCATTTTGGTATGCATTGTAGTACAGTAACGGACGGAAATATAAGCAACTGTTTCTCGAAAAGATACCCTTAATCCACAGTTTTCTCAAAAATAAAGCACTATAAATTCTCACAGAAATTCTTTTTCGCCATATGAATCTTCGCCAGATGATAGATTGTAGGAAACTTTTTATTCGACACGTAACGGAATGTAGTTGTGCATCTTACTTTGTGTTTCCGCAGCTCCGTTGATTTCCTACGTAAGTTCTTACAAATCGACTGGAATTGGAGATTTCTTGATTTTGGGGTCACTCAACATTTTAGGTTATTACTGTCGATAGCTAACGTTGCTGTTATGCATTTTTATTTTAGAGCTGTCGTTTTCGAGCTATTAACCAAAGTTAAAAGTGTTACCAGAAAAGTGGAATAATTTTCAAAAAAATTTTTGACCATGAAGTTTCTTGCTTGTTGGGGTGAAAGAAGGCATGATTGTTGTATTTAACCCTTTAAATGCTTTGATTGCATAGTTTTATCCTTATACTGGGTATATTATTACGTTAACACGACGGCCCTGAAGCTAAATTTGCTAAAATTTGGCAACAAAATATGCAGATTTTCGCTTTTTCAATACAATGTATGTAGGCGATAAGAATGCGCTATAGACTTTCGAAGTTGCTGAATATGATAATAGTAATTATTTGCGTATTATACGTCAAAAGGCGAGTGATACTGAACATCAACGTAAAAATCACATTTCAAATATACCATTTTTCGTAAACTTTCATTAATTTCAAGGGTTATTGTGTTTTAGATCATTGTAAAATGAAATAAAAGGTCCTACAGATGTGATATTTTAATAAAATGATAATAGAATTTCTGTTAAAAACATTGTCGGTGTATTGTCGTTATTGTGAGACTTTAAAGAGTTTAATTAGGGACCTTGCAATAGTCAATTTAAAGCCTGGTTAGCTGCACTCGCTTCATTTCTCTCTGTGCTCGGGTATCTTCCAATTAGATATGAAAAGTTATTTCATGCCATATTTTGCTTCACTAAATAATTATAGCTAAACATTGATTGCCAACAGCGCCTTTGCAACGGCCGGGCAAGGGCTTATGGACAGCTGACTGTTAAGAGGCATTTTTTATTACGATGTAGGGCCGGTGGTGGTATGTGAAGGGTCCCTTTCGAACATTGATGTGAGAGCCCCCAACGATCTAAAGCCGGCGCGCTGAAATTTGGAAACAGGCAAAATATTGGAGAAAATTCGGTAAAAGTTGGCGCAAATAGGCTAAAATTGTGAAAAATTGTAGCAAAGATATTGAGAAAATTAGCAAAAATTCAACAAATTTCAGTGCGTTTTCTGAACACATATTCAAATGTTCTTCTGCTCGAAGAGCTTAAAAATTTCAAGAATGTGAGACCCAAGGTCGGAGGGTAGGCATTGTTACGATTCGAATTTAATATTGTTAAACGACTCTTCAGCATTTGTTGCTCGATTTGTATATTTAGGTTTTCCATGGTGTACATTGCAAGGGCTGAATTGCCGGATGTTACGCCAAGGCAGACTTTATAATTTGTACAGCGAGGCGGTGGGCAGTTAGGTCTACCTACCTAAAGTCAAATATAAAACTTTTCGTTATAACAATAATCTGATTTTAGAAACTGAAAGGAACTTCAAATAAATATTTTCAACCTAATTATTCTTTTACATAAAATTAAAATTTATCATTTTTAACAAACTGATTGTGAGTGGTGGGTGAGGAAGCAGGTGTATTTTTGTTATTTTCGACCTAAAACGGTACCTGCCAAGCTGTATCTAATGATCACCAATCGGTTGAATATAAGGGAAAAATCTTTACTAGCATGCTGATTTTTTGAATATGTCACTTCGGTTACGTGTCAAATGCAACATGTTGGTGAATATTTTGAATACATATATCGATATTTAGATTAAAACAATACATAGTGGCGTCGGATCTCTTGTTGTTACTCAGAAACAGACACTAGTATATTCTGAAAATGAGATTTTTGACGTTCCACGTTATTATTCTTTTCTAATTTGTCCCTGCACAAATTCGGATTCTTGAAAGATCATATAAACTCGAACTATTATTTTGTGCTGGACCTTTTAAATTAATTGAGTGAAAATCTGTGCTACTAGACTCGTCGAGCAGCGTTGAATAGTGTATTATAGGTCGTAATTCGGAAGGAAAAATTTTGGCGAATTTTAACGAACCATGGTACCTTGGTGCCGAGTCAAAAAATCGACAACAAATTTTATGAAAATGGTCATAATGAGTGCCACTGAAGTTAGCTCAGCCAGCTGAGTTCAAATATACCAAAAATTTTGTCGCAGGACAATTCCTTCGTTTACCCTTCTTTAGCAGTGCCAAAAATAGATTTTCGCGCGGACGGAAGAACAGTGATTCCACAGTAGGCTTGCCACGCTTATATTTTACTACACTAACCGCACGGTTCAGCAACCATTTTGCCTAAGCGAGTAACACGCTAAGAATATCAGTTACTTCGTTTGACAACATGTAAAGTTCACTCTAGCACAGGATGTATCTCAGTTACACATTTTGTGTTGTTTTGCAAAATTAACTGCCGTTGGCAAAAACTTCAAGAGTTTGTAAATAGAAAAGCTACGCGATCCGACCTTAGATCAGATTACACTATAGGTGTAATAATGTTCGCAATTTCAGAATTTTTAAGCTATGTAACTTCAGATTTCAGAGGGAAAACCATAATAATTCTACTTGCCTTAAAAACGGTTGATTCAAGTTCGAAACTAGCTCGCGGTTTTATCCGAATTTGCCCACCGATGCTGTGGGTCGAAATGAAAACAGAACTAAATTTCAGGATTCAATAAACTAAAAACATATGATCTCCACATGCATGGGTAAATTTTGTCGAGTAAGAAAACTTACAATTTTTGATCAGTAGAAAATAGCCGGAACCGGATCCAGTAACAGAAACTATAGGTTTAAATCGAACCTGGAACATGGCATTATGAATCTATTTATAGGAAAACAAACGAAGTTTTCCCTTGCTTGGAGTTAATAGACGTACAGTTGTTAATATGTTGCTCCGTAGGAATTCTGATATTGGTTTATCTGAGTACCAATGAAGTTTCGAAATCGATGCGCTTTAACTGAACAAGCTGTAGTAATACCTCACATACTGAATAGCCGAGATGATACTAATAAATAGGGACCTAGGGAGTAGGCCAAATGATAATACCCGTATGAAGCTGCTACTGTATATTTTGACAACATTTTGTGGAATACTCATATACTGAATTTACACAGAGTCGTGACTGATGTAGCTGGGCAAGCTTGTAGAAATGTAAAATAACCAGTAATGCCTACGCGGTGGTGAGTTCAAAAGTATCTGCTTAAGTACTAAGCAATAAATAATCTACACTGTATATCTGGTTCAATAGCTCCAACTTGAACATACACCACAGCTCCCTGAATGCTAAAATGGCTGCCAGAAGCACTCACCAAGTGTTGTTTTGTTGACATAAAGTTAGATGAACAAAGAGCAACACGAAAAATCACACAAGAAGTAGTATCCCATTTAGGTTTTACTGGGCAATTTCTTGAGGTAAAGTTTGTTTTGTCTGATTATGAAAAGAAAGTAATGACTCCCCATATAAGAAATGTGTGTTTAATTAAACCACAACTACAGCAAAAATGTGGAAAAGTTTAAAAATAAATTTAATCGAAATTCAGGTCCCTATATAGTTTTTGTCTGTTGTGGAAACGGACACCGGACTACGATTCTCACCGGAACCGGAAATTTTCGGTTGCTCCCTGTTTATTACATATTGCTAAAGTTACTGGAAAACAGGTATGTATTGCCAAAAATAACGAGTGATGAAATAAAAAACAAATACAACCAACACCAAAAGCTATGGTATAACAATGTTAACAAAACATCAGGTACGCAATCGAAGCTAAAACTAAAATTAGTTCAATATCTTGTACCAGCGCATCTTCGTTTTGCATTCCGAGTTCAACTGCTGTTTTGTAATGATCGAATTTTCCGCCAACAAACATCAAAGCAACTAAAACATAATTTACTTGATATCATACGTGGGCGAGGTACAAAATACCAGAGAGATAGCGGGTGCAACGGAGAGATAAATCTATTTCTGAAATTTTTTGAAACTCAAATTTTCAATTTTTTTGGCATTCCTTTTACCAATTTTCGCCCAATTCTTGCTCAGGTTCGCAAAAATTTCTCACGCGCATTCGGCGCGCGGGCGAGCATGACGCTACCTCCCAAACGGGGACGGGCCCCAAGGGGACAACCCCCTGTCCCCAAATGATCATGTATGGTTTACATATGCAGCGACAAAGGGAATCAATTGGCTAAACAAGACAAGTTCGTGAAAAGTTTAATAAACGTAATTTTTGACGTAGAATAATATAATTATGTTATAATAATAATTATGAACATATTTATAATGTGTAAAATATCGGTCACAGGCTGAAATATATATCACGATAAAATAATCATAAAGAAATGGCTGCCACATTTCGACCGAGTCGCGAGAGAGTGGTCTGCTCGAAAATTCGAAAAATTATATTTTAGAACGACTTTTTTTTGGCCATATTCGAACAAGCACATGCTATTTTTCACGAGTACGGAACAGCTCAGCAATATTTTGCAAACACAATGCCGCAAATTTAAGGCCCCGTTAGCATATACTATGACTATTAGTTTACGGACTATTGTTATCAGCAGACGGAAGAGCACTTAAAATGAATCCATTTGCCGCAACGAGCGCGTTCGAAACAATCGTCGCCACATTCAATTTTACATTCCCGGAATAGGGGGAAGAGGAGCTCATCTCTCGTTGGCTCCACGTTGTCCCTAAAAGACAGCTCCTTCTGACACCTAAAATTTTCGCTTCTGACCATTACAATTTCGCTTCCCCGATTTTTTCCGATTTCCCCAGTTATTGTTAAAAATTTTCCCAATTTTTGCCATCTTCCCCAATTTGTGTTACAATTTTACCGAATTTTTGTCAATTGATAAAAATTTTTTCCTAAAATTTTCATTATTTGCAGAAAAGCCATATGCTTGACCCTAGTTACGGCCTCCCATTCTGTTAGAGGTCAGAGTTGACCCTGAATTTCTAACCCCTAGTGTCAAAGGCAAAAAACCGTGATAAAACAACAATCTATGAATGGATCTTTATTCTGATAATGTTAGGAGATTTAGCTTGGCTGTGACGTTGATGATGGTTGCGATATTATGGAACACGTCGCTATGTTTGTACTGCATTGTTTTATCATGGAAGTTCCCATACAGTTTGTTGGTGCCAGTATGAATTTCGAGAGGTCAATGTTGATCCTATTAATTGGTTTTTTTAGCATTTTTCTGCATAAACTTCGTTCTTTCCAATACGCGATGCGCATTTTTTCTTGGACGAGAAGTGCAAAATACGCTTTTATCCATCTAAAGTAACGTCTTTGCTAAAAGACAGATTCGCTAAGCGAGTGGTATGTGTTTAACTAGAACTATAATTTCGCTTGAACAGTTCGCGTGCTGCTGTCACCGGTCAACAAACGAACGGTACGCCAAAACCTGTCAATTGTTGCAGAGGGGATATACATTCTTATTGCCGAAAATTCCTCGTAAAGCGCGGGCTTTCGCTCGTCCAACGAAAACGGCATGGTAATGGGTGTTCGACGCTTTCCCAAGTAGTTCCCAAGTTAACGCGGCTGGTCAGAGACAACGAGCCGTTTCAGTGGGATCCCTTCTTAAGATGACGGGTTCGACTACAGCATGTTGCTATCACCAGCCACGCTTTCCTTTTAAGCAGCGGTCAATGTGAGTAAGTTTTACGGCTGCTTGTTATGTTGTAGTTGTAAAAAATATTCATTTGCAATATCGCTATATTCATTTTTATTTTTGAAAAACGTTAAATTACGTATTTCGGAAAATGAAAAAAACGCTAATGTTTACAATGTTAAAAATAGAAGCATTCTACGAACAAGTCGCTTTGTAGCGCTAAAGATACCCACATACAGTGACAATTCACGCACATATGGAATTGCCACGGTTTTCCATGATAATGGCTGTTGTAAACGGGAAACTACATTACGCGTAGCAATCATTTGGCAGGTTTACCAGCGCAAACGTGTCTATTTACATATCACCTGTATTGCTGACAACCAACCGTTCTTCCAATCGACGAAGACGTGAAACAAACCATCCATTGTAAACCAGCACGAGCTCAATCTTTTTTGGCATTTGGATTATCTTGTTCCATGCGGAGAAAACTGGATGTGTTTACGCAGTAACAAACCAATTAACTTCAAAACAAATATAAAGAACTAAATTTACTAAAAATTAGGGAAAAATAGTTGCACCAATTACTTTAATTATATGTACATTATGTAGCTCTGAAAATGAAAAATAAGACCATAAACTAACCTTCGTTTTCAGATGAATTGCCTTCAGTAGACGCTATAGCTTCAATTCTGAAACTGCACAAATGTCAAACAAAGACCGTCAACCAACTCGCAAGCGAGGGAGAAACGCAGCGAGCGTGGTTTCATTTTTAAGTTATTTTGTTTAATGAAATGTTGACAGGCTGTGTTTGATGAATATAGGATCCTAACACCTCTTGAACCCTGAACCCATTGATAACCGTAAAACCTCGTCAACCCTGAACCCACCGAAAACAACTGACGACAACGTATCAAGTACACAATACGTAACCAAACAACTGAAGACAGACTATATTCTGGAAATCGGGTTCATTGTCCCAACCACATGAAAAGGCATAACATATGCACGCTGGGCTCAGGATAATCAAATCATTGTATTCCGCATACCGGAAACCTCTATACAGACTATTTTCGATGCCATGTACCACGCTACTGAAAACAGACTATTTTCAGAAAATCGGGTTCATTAACTATAAACCCAATGAAAACCGATGAAAAGTCATAAAATACTTGTGCTGGAATCTAGACAACCAAACTATCGTATTCTGTTTACCAAAAACCTATATAGACAATTCTTGATGACCTGTATGCAAAACGTAACCAAACTGAAGAGAAACTATATTCTTGAAATCGGATAAATTGACCCTAAACTCATTGAAGACCCATGAAAAGTCCTGCAATATGCACTGTGGACACTAGATAACCAAGTCATTGTATTAAACCTTAAGAAATACCTATATATAGATCATTTTGATGAACTATACGCAATACATAATCAGACAAATGAAAACAAACCTTTTGGAAATCGGGTTCGTCGTCCATAAAACTCTTGAAACTCCAAGAAAAGTTATAATATAGTCATGTTGAACTTTAGATAGCAAAGCCATGGTATCCAGTGTGCTTGATAACCTAACAGAAACTCAATGGTAAAAACAAGCAATAACACGGCGAAATTTGAAAAATCGCTAATTCTGGCAAAGGGTCGATGAACCATATTCAAGCCACTGGTTATCAAATTTGTAGATATGGATGAGCTAATTCTACATAGTGGTCTACAATTTTCGATGCGAAGCCTGCGCCGCGAGCTGCGAGAGACGCACACCCGTAAGGCCAGATTTGGCAAAGAACCCTTAAAAACCTGTTTTTGCCATTTTGACCCGGAAGATGGAGCCGGAACGGTTCGCGTTCAACTAAATGGCACAATATGATCGTCATTTTTGCTATCGAACAAAAAAATTAGCGAAATCCACCCATCCAAAGATGAGTTCTGAAATAACAGACACAGACAAAAAGGATTTTTTGTGGAGACTAGCGCCTTGGTGGAAACTCCTCTTGCTTCGCTCGCTCCGTTCCAATAATGTTGGCTCAAATAGAATCCATCAGAAGATCTAGCGTGAATTGGTTCAAATGAAACCAATTATAATTCGAGAACACTGGAAGAACACATTAAGCAGAATGAAATCTTAAGCATGGGGCTTTTCTATAACATCAAAGCAGGATAATTCTGCTCAACACTCATCGAGGTGCAAGCAAACAATTAAATGTGCTATAATATAAGTTGAAGTGCAAGACAAGGATTTAAATGCCGTGGACTATTTTATGCTATACAGATTTTTCTGCAAGGCTGATGCTAGTAAAACTGAATCTAGAGTTAAAATCGAGATCTGAAAAAAAACCAGGTTTATATATTTACAATATCGCTAAACGTATCTTACAGTAAATACCGTTTTGTACATAACAAATAACACAGGTTTGTGTTATATGCTCGACAACAACAGCAAAGTACACTTCTTGGAGCTTCCTGTTTACACAACGACGATCATCAAAAGTTGTGTAAAATTTCACACAATATTCGCTCACTGATACACACTTTTCTTTACATAATTCTAGATACAGCTTACAAAGCTATAATGGGATAACCAAACTTTATGAACCAATTAGGCTGTACAATGAGTTTATGTCTTTAGCATTGAACAATTCGAGCGTTTGACAATTTTGCAAAAAATAACCCTATATGGAAAAGACTGGTAGTATTGTATCAAGATTTTGGGACAAAACACTAATTTTAAGATATAATTTGGTTTTAAAAATATGACTAACGTAAGACAATTCAGTGAGTTACAACCACGAAAGCATAAATGGCTCCGGTATATATTCCTGCTTTGGTACAACTAACCAACCTGAAGTTGTTCACAGACGAACTCTCCGATAGTTGAAATTTCAATATCATAGGATAGACTTCGCCAACCAGCATTGGTTCGTCGTGATGAATTGAAAAAGTAAGTTTTGGATCCACAGGCGTTACATTCACCAAGCTAAATAACAAACTATGAATGATAATGCGAACGCAAATTTGATTACTACAATTCGTGCATTCAGCAGAACAATTCGTTGCTATTGCTATGAAACAAATCCCCTGCAACAAGTAACAGAAGTTACCGCATTAGGGCCAACAATCCTATTTTTTCTAGTGGTAAAGTAGAGTATAACAGTAAACTAATGAAACGAAGCTCTGGATAGTGTAAGTTTGAACTGTGAAAATAAAAACATGTTTCTATCTAATTATGAAAGACAAAACCTCGCAAGCAGCTTTTTATCAATATAAAATATAACCTAAAATCAGTTAAACGAAACGTCGAATGGCGCTGGGTTATTGCAGTATTTCAGTTTTGAGCACAAGGGTGAGGGCGAAGCTGCGAAACTTTCTATACTTTAGGCTAGTTTGAAATAAATGACCCAGTACAATTCTCTTTTTTCTGTTAAGTTCACGAAAGCTGGGAAAACCACAACAGCGAAAGGTTACAATGACAATAAGTAAAAATTGACCACAGCAGTTGAGGTATATGTGGTTATAACCTAACCACATTGCTACAATATTTCCTATTATAATTCAGTTGATCGATGAAAGAATTTACGTGTGTAATTATTTAATATAGGTACGTTAGATCCGGCATGAATACGTTATACGCGCACTCAGGATTTTGTCCTAACTATAATGATATCACATTTTGACGGTTTAAGTAAAACTAAAGTTTAAGAAGCAGCAGTTTACCACGATTACCATAAACGTAATTAACTAAAACCTGATGCTTGGATACAGAATAAGCTTCTCCATTGGATCAGCAACATGCAACGCCACTAGGTATTCAGGTGTTGGCCAATTTATAGTGCCGTTATCACTACCAGTACCTTCCCAATGCAACGTCCCGTACACATTAGACTGTTTTTGTCCAATGTCCAAACTGATCGATACTATCTGTAAAATAAGCCAGCTGCTAACATACACGACAACGCAGACTAAACATGTTACCAGAGCTTAAACAAGCATAGCAATAATATAGGTTCAGATTTCCATACTGAGTTTTTCCAACATAATATTATTAACTTCAGATGCAAACCTGGTCAGCTACTACAGGACATTCTGTAACTACACCGCTGCACTCTTGTAGCAATATCTAAAATAGACACTACTTTCGTAGTTCAAAAGTAAGAGCCTAGGACTGATCCAATTTCGTGCAATCTGTATAAATATGGTATAGTCAAGCACACGCTAATACTAATTATGTTAAACATTATGCGCGCACAGAGATAGTAGCTTTAAGTTTGTGCAAGACAATATGTTTGCCACAATGGATGTTCAAGCGCCGTTTAGTGTGTGCTAGCCACAATGGATGTTCGAGCGCCGTTTAGTGTGTGCTAAGATGTTATCCGCTGTCTTTGTTCAGCATGGTCTTCGACGAAACAAGTGTACAGTCACGGCCAAAAATAAGTGCAAAACAATCGGTCGATTTCGATTCAACAAAATCTCGATTTAACGCTTTAGCGTAATTAAATAAATTAATATCTACAAAATTTCGATTATTTTCGAATAAACGTAATTTCGATCGATTGCTAATACGACGGATTTCGACTTGGATCGTTTTCGATTACACCCATTTTTGGCTGCTACTGTGTATTTCTGATGGGACAAAAAACCATTTTAAATATATTTGTGGTTCATGGTGTTAAAGATAAATTAGCATGCCGTAGAATTACTACATACGACATAATACATAGGATGGAGGCCTAAGAAGGACAGGAAATGAACGACAATAATAAATTTGAGCTAACCTCAAAAACACAACGCTTGATATAAATGCACCTATGCGACGGACGCGGTTAATGTATTCAATTTCGTTCTAGCGAGAACGACTCCGGCTAAACAGAACTGTTTCCATCAATACTTTGAAAAGTAAAAATTGCTTTATGTTGTCGCTGTGAAACACTGACGATATACTAACAATCGGCTAATACTAATAAGCGACCAACGTGTATCACTGATTTACAGAATTTATAACAGTAAGCGCAGCAAAGGCTACAATTAGAAATATTTTTAAAATACAGATAAAAATACAACAAGTACCTCAATCGCTTTATCAGTATCTTGTTGATCTGCGTGGAACTGGAAAACGAACGAGTTGACTTTATTCGGTATCAAACAAAGGTTGCTGCCGAAGACCGAAGACGAAGCCATAATATCGCTGCTATTTTCTGTATGTGAGAGTGGCAAGTAAGCATCTCCGGCGATATTTATATCATCGCTCGCAACGCACAGGCAGTCATAAACCTAAACTATCACTGTAGCAAAGGCAAACGAAACTTATGGCTTAAAACTACAACTACAGACTATCACAAAACGTTAACATTAACATAATAGAAGTACGAGCATATATACGATGCTAAACCTAGAAACCATGAAGCTTTATATTTTGCTCTGTGTTCATTACCTCGTATTAACCACTTCCTAGCATACAAATTCCTAAATACGGCCTTGATAATTACTCCTTTACATTCATAATAAAATATATACTATAATACCGTTGTTGTATGAGTTAAGATCACTTCCAGTGCCTTATAAAAGCTGTAGACGGTGTTGGTAAGCAGAAACATAAGGTTCGCTACAAATTAATAATTATTGTGCCAATACAGTACTGATCGACGTAATAGTATAATGTTCGATAAAAACGTATTACCACAATTCCACATAGAACAATGGGTGGGTCACCAACTAATTCAATCGAACTTGGTGGCAAACCGCATGAAGACATAAATTTTCCACGCTTACATACAGCTTTCGTACTGAATTGTCACCCAGCATCCGTTCAAATAAGCAAACGAACACGGTGGCGAAGAATTGAATAGAACGCACATAAGTACGGACTCACGATAATTATTTGTTGTGAAAGAAACGCGCAATCTTGCAGTGCTTGAACAAAACTGTGTGAAAAAATTGACTGTAAACTGTGTACTGTATGAAACGTGAAGAACATAATACGTAAATTATATGCGCATAAGCGGTCAGCTTTAATTATTATGAACCCGTTCGGCGTAGCATTTTCTCTGTCGTTGGTATGCGGAAACAACAATTATCTTACTTTCTACATTTCAGTTTTACATAAGGAATGAATTATTATTATTATGTATCTGGCTTCTCCACAGAACCACAACCTTACCTGGGCCCCAAGCTCTAGCTCGGAGGCAACGGAAAATACCTGGAGAAATTCCCCATATGCTAGATGTGAAAACCTCTCACCCTAGGTGAACCGTGTGTTTTGTAATTGCATTTTATCGCGTTTTTCGCGTATTTACATCTATACAATTGTTTTTTTAATATTTATTTTTTAAGTACTGAAAATCCGTATTTCTGCTGGCCGGACTCGTTATTCTTTTGTTATAGCAGTTTTTTGTAACATCGATCAATTTTGTGTCACTTCAAACACTTGGGGTGTCGAGGATTAACCTGGGAGGAAGTAAAAAATTACAAGGAGGCATGAGGTGGGAACCGCCGAAATCCTGAGAAATCAAAAACCCTGGGCCCATCACCTCCGTGGCGAGGCCAGCTTACCGTGTATTTAATTAAGAATAGTGGAGAATGACTGCTGCATTATAATAAATACATATTGTTTCACTGCAAGCCCATGAGCCATAAGGTCGTAAACTGAAGATAATAAAAAAATTGTCTTTTGTACTGCCCAACGGCACGTTATGTCTATACTTCAAGAGCAAAAACGTTGTTCAAGAGTGAATACGTTTATTTTTATTGAATCAACATATCAGCTTATATACTTCACGGGCTCAAAATATATCTGATAAGGTCAATAATCTATAACGATACTAGTCAATATCGATGTTAGAATTCATACCATCGTATCAAACAAAACGGTTATATAAGGAACTAGGCGGTCAAATTATAGTAGCCTGGTAAAACGCAACTTTTGTTGATCATTTTGCATAATTATGTGCGTGAAATGTAAGTCGACTGTTGCAATAGTGTATATTTATAGGTTCTAAATAATACTACTCATTAAAAATTATTGCTAAAACTAGTAACTCCATCGAGATTGCAGAACGTAGTGAAGCAATGGTACACTTACGCTTTTTGCGTGCACAGCCAATCAGCTCTCGATAGCATACGTCGATATCACACAATACCGCACAATTTAGAACAACACTAACACCGGCAATAAGTTTTCCATGCCCCAAAACCCCCAAGTGCAAGCTATCAGCCTCCCAGGACGGCACAGTAAAATTAAGAATTTTGGGTCGACGAACCATGGCGGCGCCATACCCATGGAACAATGGATCGCAGAGCAAAACCCATACCGGCAATGAGTTTCCCATGCTCGAAAACCCCCAAGGGAAACTTTTCAGCCGCCCAGGAGTCAGAACAAATTTCCTAATTTTGGGTCGAGGAACCATTGGGGTGCCATACTACTAACCCCCATGAACCGGAGCCTTAATCGAAAAGTAAAAAAGGGGCATCGGCATTTATCATTTTACTATGAAATAAAACTAAGCAGAGAAAAAATTCGAAAGTTAAGATAAAATAACCTTGCTTCCTTGAAGGGTACTAAAATAGGAGAAAATGCGTCAAAAAACCCACATTCTGAACCCTGACCCCGGAACCAGACCCCAAATCAAAAAACGCTCTGAGACGTACACGGTAAATCGACTATGTCGGTTCGATTGAGCCCAAGATCATAAAAATCAGTTAAGTTGTTTCCGAGCTATGGCCGATCACACACATTTCATCGCTGCAACACACAATCTCCTCTAAGTTTCACTACGTTCTGACAAAATTTCACTACAAAATTTGTGGCAACTAAAAACTCTTGATTTTAGTACAAAATTGTCCCAGTAACATTAAGACATGTTCGATAGATATTATAAAGTCAAGTAAAAAGCAACGATGTGCGATATATTAAACAATTTGTACCAGCTTGAAGATAAAATGAATTTCTGATATCATGTCAAATGTATGCCAAAAGGATAACAGAAAATTATAGTTATCTATGGACTAGTAATATTCCAAATTTGACCAAGTCTCAACAATCTTGCGATAGAAAAGGGGTGTGATAACATCCACAAAATATGATTTCACAAATAATGTCTTCAAAAACTGTAGCAAGGCTACTGGAATATTTCCGTTGATTTTACTATAGCTATTGAAAACATAATCTTACCTCGTTACTAAATCGAATTGAAAGCTTTGAGAATTGTATAGCTAACGGCGCCAATAGGCGAAGGTAAACGTACACACGAACAGGTTCATTGGCACAAATTTGAGCACGGTGAAATGTGGCACGGGCTTCGACACACGACGAAATATTTTGCATCTGGATCATGAAAAAATTGCGCTCACCCAGTTCGCGTCGCCAAGACGAGGCCGATGCTTCAATGGATTGCTGGAATATAAATATCAATATTATTTATACTATACAACACCATATATGAAAGCGTCTGCAAGTGACGAAATCCAACTGCGGTCAAACGAGTAAAGCGTACCGCACATCGCATCAGCAACCAACGAAATTATGTGGCTAACGCAATGAAATACCCGGTATTCCTATAAACACTACGTTTTGATCGAAGGCTATCTTCAGGGACACAAAAGTTGTTTCCGCGGTAACTATTTTAATACTTGTACATAGTACACATATCTCACAACATATCGTGTAAAGATTGAGTGATAAGTTTGCATTGATCATAGTAATGTCAAAATTATAGGGATGTTGTCACTCATGGGATCGAAAACATTGGTGGCAAGTAACTTTCAGCATAGTTTAGTTTACTTTAGTTTAATTATCCGCAATTTTAGCAGGAGCCAAATTGATGAAAATATAAACATACTTGCTGGTGCGTAATTTATTACTGATTTTCGTTAAGGAGGAATAACAAATGACAGGTCAATGCTTGACACCATGTCAATTCCTATATACGACCTTGAGACTGGTTCAGTGTGTCAAAAACATTAAAAACGCTTGCTTTTTAAAACTTTGACTAAAATCCATACTTTAGACTTATGCAGTGTTCTGTAACCCAATTATTACATTTTGACGGCATTGTTTCACCGATGTATACTAATTTTTAAAGATTTTATTGGAAGGCACTAGAAGCATCAGATAACTAATTTTAAGGTAACATGAACATAAATTAAATATCAACTCTGAGTTAAACGATACGTACGTCTGAAATTGTCTGAAACGTACGAAAGGAACTGAAATTTGCCACAAAAATTGGTCCATTGGAATTCGCAACGCGGTTTTGCAATATTATTGCTGATTAGATTGAAATGAAACGCTATTTACGGTTCCGGGGTAGGGGTTTGAAACAAAGTTAACTGTCATTCATATCGAAAGAAAACTGAAATAATAAGGGTGATAATAAATTAAGCGTGTACTTTAAGACACATTCGGAAGGAAACAGCTTCGACTATCAAAAAGCTTGTTGAAATTGCATACTGGCAACATTTCTTCGGTCACTGCAATGTATCTTAAATACAATCCGACATAAATGAGTTCAATGCTCAAGGTCGAACTCTGCGCACGCTCGTTGTACACATGAACGCACGTGAAGCTTGCAATATATAGCACACCACAGCTTAATACCTCAGAAACATCGGGCTCCGGCTGTGGCATATTACCGCTGAAAATTCTCAATAAATTGGATTGGATTCGTTGGCGTGTCTCAGGCGTTAAACGACAATGTCGACCAAGGAGCTCAAAGCATATTGTAACATATTCTTTGATGTTAACGATTGCGTATGAACACTTGAGTGCTCGAAGCAGTACTTCTTGAAGCGGTAGATACCAACGCTCGGCGCGATATTCCCATATTGTATGACTAGAATAAAAACATCAACTATACCAGCAACTAGTTTCCACTATTTGTTAATCCAACATTCTTTTAATTAGTTGTATTAACATAAGTGCTTTAAATACCATGTGAAGCACGATTTGTCCCATACATCGTATAAAATGCTGAAGGATCTAACACCGTATGACTTGAATAAAAACAACAACTATAACACTGATCAAAATGGACCCACCGCCCTGATGTTGATGTGTGTAATACCACGAATTTCGTCCAAATGAAGTTCGATTGATTGCGATATTGCTCGATTTCCTTTACTTTCGATTTGATGTAAAATTAAATCAGATTTCAACTGAAAAACCTCCCTAAATGGTCAAGCCGACTATCGCCCTCAATTTTATTACCCAAAACACCTAATTTCAATCGACTACCTGAACAACTGCAGAGCTTTGACAAATTCCTGCGCAGCAAGATATTCTTCGCCCAACTGAACCATTGTAAATCGCTTCATCCGCGGGCAACGATAACGTTTGAAATTGTTCATTGCATTTGTCAAAAGGGTTACAATCAAATTAGTATGGTCGAACTTCCATTCATGCCACTGCAGCGCTAAAATGCCACGGCGCTCGGCTTCTTCATCCAAAGCTTCAACAGTTGTCGTCGCTTTCGAACGCCATGGACGTTGACCATAGTACTCAAGCTACAAGTTTGACATAATAGCTATGCCATAAAACTTATAAATTAGTAAGTTGCGCGCTCAAGCGTGTTTTTCAATGTCAAGCGCTTAAATACATACTAAATCGTCTCTCCTTATAAATAATGGTAAGCCGCCTTTGACGTAAATTAAGAGAAATTTTTAAGTTCAAAACGGAACTTTAAAAAATCCAGTTTAAGTCGACTGCAATATATTTAATGAAAAAAGCAAAGAAATACCGACAACGTGACTCAAAAATTTCTCATTGCGCACGAATATGGGTACCTTTTCGGATTCAAAGGGACCCAATTATGCTAAACAAACCACAACAGTACAACTAAATGTCTCCGAACTCTGATTCCCGAAGCAATTCTCCGGAGTATTGCAATACTAATGATAACATAACAAATTAATGGAGTTAAGTCAGACTAAAACTATAATTACAATCAGAATTAAGTCCTTATAAAATCGAACGCAGACGAAATCGCAATCGATCGATCTTCGTTTAAACAAAATTCGTTAAATTAAACGCAAACTAACATTTTTTATTAAATTATTTTTTTTATTTTGACGCGATCGAAATTCGTTAACTTAATCGACTTTCGTTTAAACGATCGATTTCCATTTAAATGCAAACGATCGAAATCGGACGAAGCTTCGATCGATTTTTGAGCGATTAATTCTGACAGTAACTGTATTTCCGCTCTCGGAATACTAGGACCCGGCCAGATCTTCGCGAGATATTCCATCAGAATCAGCAGTTGCCAATGTTTAATAGCCGTATCTTCTAACAGATCTAAAAATTCATCCAAATTCACAGATCAGATTCTAAAATGCATCTCCAATGCACTGAAAAGAAAGAGCAACGGAATGATTTTAGTCGAAATAATGATTATATCAAGCTAGATGGAAGAACACTGGAAGTGAATATATTTTCATTACCACACAGAATTTCATTCTCTTTGGATAACAGGTATATACCTCTAGCTGGGCAATATCGGAGCTCAAATTGCATTTTTCATTTTTAGCGAACTCTAGCTTAGCAAATATAACAAATTACATCAACGTTTTCATTTCATGCTGGAGAATCATAAACATCTTTAATGATTACGATAATTTTACACAGCACAAAAAGGTTAACTTCTAA
This sequence comes from Trileptium ribeirensis, assembly GCA_030248225.1. Classification (NCBI taxonomy): domain Eukaryota; kingdom Metazoa; phylum Nematoda; class Enoplea; order Enoplida; family Thoracostomopsidae; genus Trileptium; species Trileptium ribeirensis. The sequence goes on from JASANE010022856.1 coordinate 37,107, forward strand.
AATATTGCACTCCTGTAATTACATTTTGCAACACTGCGTCGGACAGATCAATCAATAACGCTGTGCTACTACACTCCTGGTCGTGATAGACGTGTTACAAAAATTATTACGAATGAAGCAACACAAGGTGAACGCAGTATGCGACAAACCTAATGATAACTCAACTACAATACTCTGTAATACGGCATATTCTATTGAAATTCCGCATGACATCGACAGCAAATTAATAGAAAACAATATTCATTGTAATAGTTAACATAACAATACAAAGTTAATTCCTATAATACAACACTACATCAAACCTGGTTTACACCTTCCAGAGGATCCGGAGAAGGATACGTGTCTAGCGGATCAGTAGGACACGCCAGACGCCGCGCAATAGCATTATTAGCGGCTGATTGGTAATAGAAGCCAGGGTGTTGTGTTTGTATCGCAGCGAGTCCTGTAGAAATGGCAGTATCGAACAAATCGCCAAACGTTGAGTATCTGTTGTAACAAAGCTATGTATGACAATTATTACAAACAGTTTCTTTGTGCCGTTGTATTTGAATTTGGCAGCAATTTATTAAATTACTCAGCACAAGATTTGAAGATATATCCTGTTTACGCGTTCGAATATGATCGGGTTTATCGCAAAATTATATCGAAACAAAAACCTTAAGCAAGCCGCGATATTTTAATTATTAAAGAGTGTTTAATAAAAATGAAACTCAAGTGACAACCAAACTAAAAAGCGAAGGGTATATATATTACATCTGGTACTGCTATAGAAGCAATGATCAATATTATCATGAAAGCAAAAGACATGCTTATGCGACGATAGACTTTACATTAGAAAATACACATCACCTTCAGTAGCATAAAGTGCAAAACATTAAAACAAATAACAAGCGAGCTGCGAGCAGCGGTTCAAGCAGCAGCAGCGAATTGAAATCACTGAATAAAATATCTTGACATATTGAACAAGTAGACTACTTTTCTAATCACCAAACTAGCATTTAAAATTAATATGAATCTGTATCCAGCGCTCGATTGTCAATGTTGTGATTTATCGACGACTTTTGAATATTAAAGTGTCAAGGTGTTAAATGATATTAACTAGATCTATGTCACAAGTGATTTAATATGTACATTAGTTAACAACATATTGTGTCACTGTTGTTGAGTGGACGCCCACGTTATTAAATATAAAATACATTTACTGCTTTGATGTCCATGCCAGCAATTCAAAACCAAGTTCAGGGTAGTCATAATTTGTTCGAAATGTGTCCGATAATTTTTTGAATTGGCCAATCGCGTCAAGTGGTGTGTTATGAAGAAAGCATAGTTTGCAAATCTATAAAATTAGAGCAACGATGTAATGTTATTTGCACATTAAAATATTAAGCAATAATTTGTATATAAATGTACAAAATACAGTGTTGTTGCAGTGGCTACCGTAATTGCGGTGAAAAGCGGAAACGTGAACTTTCACTTCAAAAATAGTTGCTCTCCGCGATTTGTTGGCATAAAATTTTTAAAATATGAACAAGCATAATTTGAAGACGTAACCGGGAGCGAAAATCGTGTATGGTTAACGGGAGTAGAATACTCATGAAATCTTTTATCCAACCAACCGAGAACGCAGCCGAATAGCAAATTAGCAACTTAACAAACGGACCAGCTGCATTACAAATTGTCATCTAAAAGTCTCAGAAGGTCTTAAAGGTTGAAAACAACTTTTAAAATCAGCCTTCCTTACCGGTAAAACCACCTACATATCACGCAAGTATCCTTTTCTGAAGTTAAAAGTTCAATTTTGTAAAAAAATTCACTGGAAAGTTGCTATTTACCTCTATATAGACGTTTCTGTCATGCTTTTGAAGTAACTTATTAACAATTTCTGTTAGCAACGCTGAATTTTAAAACTTTCTATTTCGAAACCTCAGGTTGAAGTTCAACCACGGGCTTTGTTCTTGCCCGTGGGCAAAATATAACACCACCTGTTGAAATCCACGGCACAGATTTCATTTGTAAGTTATTGTTAAAATACATAATATACATAAAAACAATTAAATAATAAACATAAAATAGAAAAAATATTGAATAATTGCACAATATACATAAAAACAGCTAAATATTAATAATACGATAAAAATAAAACAAACCTTGTAATTTAAGAAGCCAGAAACTATTCTTAGCTCTAACGCACTGAGCTTTGTTGTCTTGATATCGGTTAGGTGGACATATCCTTGTTTATAACATCTACAAACAGCAATAGATATGAATAAACAAAAATCCTACCGGAGAACTAAAAGTAAAAACCAGGAGAGGAGAGTTTTCCCCAATTCAACTAGGTGTCCCACAGTTAAACTAATTTGTTTGATTTTGATGATTGGTCTGCTAATCCAGAGCTTTAAACTACCGCAATTGTCATAAAGACCAATATTATGGATATATAGAATTGGGAAATTTTATGTATTTTCGCAGGGGAAATATGAAGATTAGAAGATTACTTGGCTAAATGGAGAAAATCTAGATAATTTTTAGCCGCGCAGAAAAGTACCTGGAATGAATAAAGTGAATGAGATCCAACATCCAAAGGATATAAACTATGAAGCCTGGGATACATAGAAATACCTTTATGGAGAAGCTGAAAATCTATAGTCGCAGATGATAAAGTGGGATGAATCTATAGTGAGCAAATATACTCCAATCATAATTTTATGAATTAAAAGTAACAAAAATTCAATTTACCATTTCTAGAAATTCGACTTATGTTTGCAATATAGATCCCGCTGAATAATTTTAAATTAAAGTTTTGAAACAAGCGTGTATCGAAGTTATACAGTCACTGATGATGCAGTGGAACGAACATATATTTCAAGTTTATTTTATATCAAAATCGTTATGCGAAGGATTCACAGAAATGCATCGCTTAAAAACCAAACCCTTTATAGATTGTGTAATTTTGCTTCTAAGGACTGCAGAATAATAAATTATCACCGACAGTTGCAAACTCAATTATTACTTTAAAGCCGCTTGAGTGTCTTGCTTTAACTCGTGGAAGAACGCCAATTTGAAGTTGTACCGGACTAAAAGCATCTGAAAAATTACATACAGGTAATTTACTATAATGTAATAATACTCACGAAACAACAAACACACTGCTGTTTTTAATAATTAATTGCAAGAATCACCAAAAAGACAGTTTCGTAGCTCAGCATATATTAATCAAACCTTTATAAGACAATTCCCTTAAAACTAGAAACGCTTCTCTCAAACTATTTATACACCACACAAAGTACCACGAGATAAAAAGTCAAGGTGTACGCGCGCTCTCATCAAATTACAAAAAATACGGGCGAGCACTCATACGAAAATTCCGGCGGTAATTAATTTTTTCTAATTTACCATCAGCATCCATTACTGTTGTTTCTGGAAACAGATTTAAAAACTGATGAAATAATAAGAAAAAGAAAACACTACTACATGTGACGAAATATTAATGTACATATGAAAATTAGTAACTAGATAACATTATACGTTTAGTTTAATGGATTAAATTTACGCTGCCAATTTCCAGCAAGAATGAGAATAAGCAATCGGAAGGCACACACCTGATGATTAAGTCTGTTCTTCTCGAGCGAATCTTTCTTGCTTTTGATACGTTTAATTTCAGCTTGATAGTAGCCCTGACTTAGTTCGTAAAAGGCATGTTCTAGTCTGAAATTTAGATGCCATTATTTAAAGCAAGAAGGGCAGCGTCTGTAATTAACTTGAAGCTACGTTGTGGCCGCTGGGTTGAACGCCGTAGTTTAATTGGAAAAATCTAACAATAAAATATAAAAATATTTGGAGCTACCTAAGTAATATAAGCACAAAATAAGCAGTATTTGCATCTTTAAATATTAGCAGTGAAAGTTGGATTTTGAAGGTGCATTCGCAATCGATTGATCCCAATAAGAGAGACTGTCGTGAGCTTCTAGCCACCGTCACTAAGCTTCAATTTTGGGCAATTTTGTATACGTAAAAAAGTGCTTGTATCAAACACTTCAAACTGATACAGCAACGGCGAAGCGAATTAATGTTAGGTGTGACCAAGGGTTTTCAACTCGACGGTTAATATCTGTGGTTTCTACTACTGCAAATCACTTTCTTTTGGCTGCATATATATGTTTAAGATGTTGCGATCAGCATAAGGTTACTCATACTAACAGAATGGGATTTAAATTGACTACGGCATCACACATCGGCGGTAACAAGTAATACACGAATGCATTATATTTACCTGATCATGTGTGGGAAACGTAAAGGCGTTCGCTTGTGGAAAAAGGTGGAAGATATCCGTAGTTGAGCAGCGGCAGAAAATGCTACAACTGTGGATTTGAATTACATTATTTGAACAATTGAATATCTGATAAAAATAAAATCTAATAATTTTAATAAAAATCTACTGGCTTTCCTTGGATGTACAATGCTTCCCAAACTGGTAGTTAGCTTCTGTGGCCTCAAACCATTCTATTCCGATGTAGCGGAGCTTATATATTACAATGTGCGTTTGTCAATGTGGCGCAGTCATGGTTACTGATAGTCATAGTTAGGATGACTAGATTGAGGATTCGAAATCTAACGTGCCGCATACCTTTCTTGGACTTGAAACTAAGGCCATGTTACGACGGTACTTACTTGTAGTAGGAGGGCAAACAGAATTTCCATGTCGGAAATGGCATCCTTAGGATTTGTTATAATATGTGTATTTACTAAGGATTTGTTATATGTGTATTTACTAATCCATAGTCTTTAAAAATGACCGTGGACCAGGTTGTAGCTGAATCCATGTTTAATAAATTTTTTCAAATGATATTAGTCATATTTATAATAATGAATAGAAACTGATAAAATTAATCTATGCCAGCTTATAGTTTAATCCCGTTCCACCACCATTTACTGTTTTGTCGGAAAACTTATAGCAAGCTTCAACCAAGAAACCTGCTATAAAATGAAAAAACAAAGGATTGACGTTCGCTTTTACAGTTGGAAATTACGAACATTGGAATAGGTAAAGCACAAGTATTTGAACGATATTTCGGCAATCCTTGGATCGAATTAACCTTTCCCAACAATAATACAAAAATGACACCTGAATGAATTATTTGGTGCGACATGGTTTATAAAATTCTATCCCAATATACAAAGAATCAGCTAAGCCTAAGCACAGAGTTCGACGATGGGTGGATAAATTTTGAAAATCTATGACTGTAAAATGCCCCTTCACCATTTTAATCATACTATAATAAGCGATAAATAGCTCTCAATATTGCGATAATACTGCTCGCTATAGATCCCAAAACTCAAACTTCGGCGATGTATATTCGCTATTGTTTCGGCTGAAATCACTCATCCAAAAAATTTACCATTATAATCAATACTTAAACATAAATTAAAGATGCTGTCTAGCGTGAGGACCGTAATTAAGAAGTGTTCAAGGACAAAAACAAAAACAAGTACTCGAAGCTAGAAGAGACATGACGGCACATAAAATATGATCGTCATTTTTAATAATTGAAAAACAACTGCCGCAATAAACCCAAGTAAACCACAGAAATTATGTAGAGTACATGATAACGAACCGAAGAATGTATCTGAACAAATGTTCCGTTTGCGGTAGCACAAAAAGCGATTTTGCCGACAAATCACAAGTCTGACATAATTCAGTTGCACGTTCACCTGCTTTTGCGTCTTCTCCTAAAATATAAATACCAAGGTTTAATAATAATAAGAAAAAGAACAAAAGTACCAAGCAAACACCGGTTCAGATTTTACAATCATGACGTTATGCTTATCAAAAGGCACTATACAGAGGGACATTGCTGTTCCTGTTTTTGTGCAGAAATCCTCGGATGGTAGTGACTTGATGCCTATATTTTCCCAGTTGTTAGCGTATGCGTGAAATTTCAATAAGCCCAAGTTTTTATTCGATATCTTGGGGTTTACAAAATATGCTTATTGAAAAGGGACCCCCGAACTTGCCCATCCCCCACTTTTCCGAAAACTATGGACAGAGCAGGAATACGATATTGGTTATCTAGAAACCATCACAAATACTTGATGCGTTATCAGTTGTTTGCGATAGGTTTAGGGTCGACGAGTTTTTTAGGATTTTCAATGGATTGAGGATTCAACAGGTATAAGGGTCGTATATACATCAATCACAACCTGTTACGGCTGATTAAACAAAATAATAACCTAAAAATGAAACCACGCTTTCTCCGTTTCATCCTCCCTTGAGCATTACTAGTTTAGCTTTTAAGTAACATTTTGCCAAGGTTTGCTATTGCGTTATAGCTCAGAAAATAATCTGATGATCACATAAAATGAACTCTGCTGTCTTGGCGTACTTGTACTTCTTTAATGAATGTTAAGGCCCGATGTTCCTGGACAACATTCAAGATCTTCTAAAAATGCAGAAATGTTAAAAGTGTGTGCGCATCAAATTCTGTAACACTAATGCAACGCTTTGCATCGAGCATCACAGAATTGTGATAAAATTGAGTTCGAAGTGCATCGATTCAAGCTACTTTGCAAAGTTTTCAGTGAAATGGTGAGGACAGCATAATAAGATTATATATACAAATTAAAAGGCAATACCAGTGCGTTATACGCCTATACTTCGTACGGCATGGTTCTTACTGCTGTTACGACTAACCATGTATGTATGAAAAATAACACTTTTAAACGTGATTCTGAAACATAGCACATAATCCATTGAATCTGCTGCTTTTAATTAGCATAGATTTTTAAGTAGAAAACAACATTTAGCGGAATTTTTACACAAAGATTGCCTTAACGGTACGCATAATAAAAATACGCTAAATATTAAAATAAGTACGTATATATATACGTAAAATGCTTGCCTGGAGGTAAAGGTGGTTTACTCTGTATCAGAACAACTGCGATCCGAGTGTTTCGACCTTCCAGGCTGTGTCTGAAATTGAAGATGCAGCAGTTTATAGTCGAAGGCGAACGCTCTTTTCTTAACGATCAATTAAGTATCTAACAAAACTTATAGAAAGATTACGAGATCTAAACAACTGATTACAAATAATCGAACCTAATACGGCATGTCTGTTTCAGAATCTCAGTTATTACAATTAACATTGTTTTATCACGGTTTCAGCAAATCAAGACTAGCAGCTTTTCTCATTGCTAAGGTTAAGAATTTATTAATCTAGAAGACGTACACAGGTTGTGTTCCATTAATAATTGATTAGCAGCTATATAGAGGATGAAATGCTCTACAAAGTGAGACCAAACGCACATATCTCTCGAGTGGATGTGGAGATATTACCATTTTCGTGTATTTTGCATCTCTTGGTCTCATTCAAAAACCCAATTTGACCAAACACTGCAGCATCAATAAAGAAAACAGCGGAATATCATCTACAGGTAAACAAAGGGTGAATTTATCTACAAAATGACGCCAAAAACACCCACATAGCTAGAACATAGGTAGTGCCATTTTCGTGTATTTTGGGCGTCATGGGTCAATCAAAACCCATTTTAACAAAACCCTAATGCGTAAACAATGACAACCAAATGAATCCAACAGAAGTGCTTCTTGCTTCTCAAAAAATGAGCCCAATATCAGCCAAATAGCTCGAGCGGTTCGGACGATATTACGTACCATTTTAGTGTATTTCGGGTCTCTTGGGCTCATTCAAAAACCCTATTAGCCCAAACCCGCAGCGCGAATAATGAAAACGCACACACAAAGAGTGAATTGTACTACAAAATCAGTCTAATATCACTCATATAGCTAGAGCGGTTCAGAAGATATTGCCGCTTTCGTGTATTTTGTGTCTGTAGGGTCTCTTTAAAATCCTTTTGGACCCTAATCCAGGACCCAAGGGTTACAGTGCGCAAAAACTTTATATATATGTTTTTATAGTCTACAAATTAAAGCAACATTTGGCCCAAATAACTGCACCGGTTACTGAGATACAGCCAAGAATATATTTTGTAGGACTTTTTTGAGCCCCCCCAGAGCCCATTCGGCCCTATTTTACGACCTGAAGGAGTTGCAATCCATTTTCGCGGCTAGCTAAAACGTAAAAATGGTGACTTTAAGCTTTCGAATCAGTTACTGGGCCAGTCAGTCGGTCCAGGCAAAGTTGAGGTTATGGGTGTTACTTTAAAAACCCAGAAACGGACACACTTGAAATTTACCACTCTGGCCAGTGAGAATTCTTCGCTACGATCGTTTCATTTAGTACTCAGAATTCAATAAACTCATTGGCGTAAGGAATGATATAAGGGGCATGTGTTTCCAATTTCCACCACCGTTTTCGTGGAACTCAGCATAGCTATCACACATACAGGCAAGGCGAGGTGAAACTATATTGTATATAGTTGCTTGCTGCTGGTTTCATGGATGGCGCTCATCTGTTATCCTGGCTTTGGACAGGCAGAGAATAATTTATGTATTTGTAATTATGTCATAATAGAAAAATTGTGTTTCGTAATTACGTTTTTGATTGTGTAAAAATTCGTGGAATTCTCGAGCCAAAAATTGCAAGTTTGAATCCAACGTATAAGGTCTGGACCAAAAAAAATCGCTGGACACAAGCTGAATGCAGGATTAAATTGTTTGATTGGAAATTTCTTAACGAATAATGAAAAAATTTTGACGCGACCTTCGCCGCTGCGGAAATGAAACTACCGACAAGCTCGAGGGAGTGGTTTCAAATCACCTTCATAGAAAGCACAAAAACCGGACCTTGAATTTGAATGTGTACAGTAAGCCACCGGAGTTAACTCCGAATAAACAAGCAAATTTAACAACCTAACGGTTTTAACTTTTGAAGCACATGCTTGCTGTTTCTCGGCCCAATTTGGATGATCCCAATCCATGTCAAAGAAGACAATCACAACAGCAGGAACACTGTATAAATGTTTCCACATCCAGTTGCATTTCAGTATTCCGCGTGGATAATAATCATCATACGACGTTCGCTGAAATAGAAAACATGTCGTATCTAATAACAACAATCTAAAGGCTGCACTAAACGACTTGGTAATAAAAACGTAAATTGAATATCAGATTTCAAACAAAAATAAATTTACAAGGGCTGGAGGGTAAATACTGTAATTTGTCAGTAGGTAGAATCTAGGAGTTATTAATACTTTACCGTGCGACAGTCAAAAAAGTCTTCGTCTCAGGAGCTAAGATACAAAATGATGGACGGCTACGAGAATTTTCAGTATCGCATTATACTACATTCAATTTACATAAACAATTTTACCCTTGATATATGCTATATGTGTTTACTGGCGTCTTCAAACTACCAAAATTAAACTTGAAATGTAACCTATGACAAACCAGTTTTCAAAGGTAGGTACTGCTCTCTCCATGAAGAGAAAAAGTTGGGAATACCACACCACAGTTGCCAAATGCGCACGCCCCACTCTCGAAAATATGCACTGTTCTATTTTGAATCAGAAAATCGCGAACACACAATAGTAATATTGTGTGGTGGGTAAGACACTGTGAGTGATCTAGGCGTGTCTAGTTAAGCATTTCGGAGCTTTCCTTCACATTGTTGGAACTGCGAAAAGGCCAGATCTATGCTATGAATACTTCCCCAAAATGGGTTGTAAAAGTAAATTTACACAATTAAGATTGAATCCGGCGACACATAAATTTCATGGCCTATCCCCTCGCAAAAGCAACAGCCCTAACTTAGAACCAGAGGCCTGATTTACAGGTTTAAACAAACTGGGCAGATATTTAAGTAGAATCCTGCAATCGTTCAATAGACATCTCACAATTGTTGGCGACGACAAGCTTCGGAATTAGTACAAAAGTACAAGTACTACAGTCATAATCTCAAATAGTTACAAAATAATGGATAAATTTAATTTTTAGTCAATTAATTACATTTTAAATTCACGAAATTTCGGTTGATTTGGATTAACCAAAATTTCCTCCTTTGGGATCAACTACGATTAGGATAAATTTCAAGAGCACTTATTTCTGGCCATGTCTATAATTTTAATATCAGTTTGTTACATTTTAATCACTCAAATAATGTTACTTGAAACAACTTATTTATTTGCATACCGCAAGAAAAGTGATAACAAGAAGTACGTACTTTAGGCTTTGCTTTAGGGAATTCATCTTCGGCACTAACTATTTTAAAGTGCAGCGGAAGCCGGTCGGCACTGCGTCTAGCGCTTGAAAAGTTATCCCAGACGGAGTTATGAAATACATTGTTCGCTATGTCTAATCCAGATACAGCAATATACGCATGAACAGGTGAAATAAGTTCAGTAGGCAACACAGAAACATCCATTCTGAAAAAATATCATGGAATTTAGTGCCCTGATGTTTATCAGCACGTTTGATCTCAGTTTGAAAGCTTATAATCAATAGTGATGTGTCTCATTAACCCTGTTTTATATTTACATTCTCATTTTGATTATTATTTTTAGGCATTCCCTTATGGTTTTTTAAATTTACTAGAAAAAATGTCCTTAATCGACAATGAAAAAATCACTAGGCCAGTATATGGAGAAAAGGTGTATCTTTACAGGGTTTGTATATGCATTTTTTATTTGAAATAATGTTATACTGTTATTGTTTTTTGCAACCAGTAGCTAACTGTTTTCATTTAGTTGATGTATTTAGTATTGTAATGAGGACCTGTCGTGGCCAAGTTTAAGAAGTTAGAAAAAATTCCCCGAGCGGGAATTTGAAAAAGGAACACCTGGCTATTGAAAGCTTGTTCAGTTTTTATAAGTATGTTATAGAGTGAAAAATGCCTTGTAAAATATAAAAATGTCCATTTTAATTCACTCTTTAAAACATCTAACACAAGCAGAACATCGAACTGCGGTGGAAAGATTTTACATTATTCGCTCATGCTCTTTCCTAGTTATTTTACTCACCAAAATACCGAAAATAAGCGAAACGTGGAACCCTTTACAGCAAATAGCTATTGTTTGCACTGGAGTCTGAAATTAAAATAGAGATCATTATGAAATCAACATGCAGCAATACAAAATCTATTCAAGGTAACCTCAATTCCTAAAATACATAGTAGTTGCAAATCTCCCAAATATATGTTATTTAGTCTTAAAAGTATATAACATTGGATTACCTTTAGTAGGTTGAAAACAAAACTTTTACATTTTCATTTCAGTAGAGAAATAACAATTCAAGAAGATGCGCCTGAAATGGTATCTTGGACAACGTGGAGGTTCAAGATTCTGGTCATTTTATATGTAGAACTAAGGTTCCATACATATGATAAACAAAGCTGCTCAAAATATCATCTGTAAACCAAAAGTTTTGCGTAGAAGTATTGCGCACCATAAAACTTTGATTTTTAGCTTTAGATTCAACGCCTAAGACTTAGCCTGCGATCACAATTAATTTTAGTGTTTTGTCCTAGGGTACTCATGTCAAATTTTCTGCCTCATGAGTTATAGGGGGAACTTTGACATGATGTTTGACATTGACAATTTTCATGGTACGAAAAGTAGAATTTTTGGTCCTCCAGAAACACGATTAGCTTAATTTTAGGAGTACAGACAGGTAGCTAGGTACTGGAAATAGTCCGCATCGCGCATAGTCACAAGAGCGTCCAATTTGGTCAAGTTTGCTTTTAACGGATCTAAATCCCATTTTCGGTGACCAGATACGAGAAATCATATGTTTGGGTCCCCAGAAACACGATTACCTGAAACATGATTAGCCCAATTTTATGGGTACAGTATGGTAGCAAGTCCTGCAAATATATAGTCCTCGCAAAGTTACTTGAATTCCCAATATGATCAAGTCTCTCAACATCAAGATTAACTCGGATATAATAACGCCTTAAGCGTTACTGTATAACCTGTGTTACTGTATATATGATTAGCCCAATTTTAGGGGTACAGTATGGTAGCAAAGTCCTGGAAATATATAGTCCTCGCCAAGTTACTTGAGTGCCCAGTATGATCAAGTCTCTCAACGTCAAGATCAACTCGGATATAATAACGCCTTAAACGTTACTGTATAACCGCTTATTATGCCCATTACTAAGAAATCATAACATTGAGACTTAGTCAAAAGACCAAATAAAAACAAGTTGTTTACTACAAAATATCGATAAAACTTTAAGGCACACCGTTGAATAATTGGGACCGTAAGCCTTTACGTGATACTGTGAAGTGGGGTAACTAAGGCCATTTTCATTTTTGTATGGTTCAAAAAAATTTTATTTCTTTGATCAAAACATTAAGTTTACTACACAATGGTGGTGTGGCCAGTGGCTATTAGTTAGTATTACCGTTTGCTTGGATAATGATCACAATGGGATTTTTTTTAAAAAAAAATCGGGTGGCCTTTGTTGCCCCCGACGGTGGGCAACAAAGGCCACTTGATAAATTTGTACTAAAATTACTCGATGTAACATGTTCCTGCCTTTGTTAGCTGCCTTCCGGGGCAACTAAGGCCACCTTTTGGATTTTTAAAAAAATGCGGAAGTTAAAGAGGACATAATCACATACAGTCAAATGCAATTACATCTGCCGGGCATTTTGATCGTGTTTCAAATATTCTACAAATTCCGATTCTATTTCGTCACAACAGTCTTCTGAAAGAGCAAAACACAAAGCTCGACCTGGAAGCAAAGCGGGGCCTCTCTTCAAAACACATAAGATATCTTTCACACGAATTGGCAACTCATCCTTTCGTGCGGGCCAACTAAAACGTTCCGCTGGCCCATGTGGTTCCATGAAGTTGATCAATACGTCACCATTTTTCTCCACACGGACAGTTCGCCCGATAAACCAAAAGGCCTTGTTTTTGCGAGGCACATAAACGGCGGCTACCCAATCACCAGCGGCTTTGACGTCCTGGAGATCGTACACATACTTGATATGGGTTCCCTGGAAATAATTTTCAAATATTTGAAGGTCAAGAATATATTTACCTACCTCTGGGTAAGTCTACTAATGTTAAGATTATGCTAACGCGGACCATATTCAAAAATGCAGTATACGTAACGCTTTTAAATAATCGCCGTGGCATACCATTAGTGTCTGGATTTATAACATTTATTCTTTCCGGTTGACCATGTCTGTATGAAACTGTACATGAAAACGTTAATAAGTACCAAATACTTGCATCACGCCTGCTATGCTCGATATATTGATACGAAACACTTGATACAAAACGCTTGTTACGTTACATAGCATAACGATTTAGTGCGTTCGTAATGCAATTTCATAATTTCTTAATTTATAATTTCATATTTTTCTTTCTTAATTTAATGCGTTACATAACGATTTAGTCCATCCTTATTGCAACCTTATACTTAACTGCATCAAACAAATCGCAACTTGCCTCTAGTGGTAATGGTGTCAACGAGCATTCCGTTTCATCAGCGCCCTCGGTACCATCATTGCCGCCGTCGGTGTTGCTGAGACGTTCCGCTGGCGCATCGGTGGACGTTCCTTCAGTAGCTTCGAGATCTGCCACACAAATACTGCGACCTGGTTCCACGTTAATGCGTCGACGTTTAGCCGGCCTCGGTTTGTCTGCAGACCCAATTCGCAGTTCCTTTAGATATTCTACCACAGTGTCCGCGACGCGCGGACCAGGCTGCTCAAAACGGTCTCTATCTTGGGACGGAATGTGTTGTATCGCGCGATTCATATCGAGAGGTACAATTCCAGTTGCGGCAAATCCGGACACGAGATTCTTCGCCATTGAATCGCCCATCCGAAGAATAAGCTGTCGAAGGAGACGCGGAAATGCTGTCTTAGTAAGACATCGCCGGTTTTGTAGCTTCCATTCGGTCAAAGTCTGTCTCCACATTTCTTTCAACGGACGAAAAAACGCCACATCTAACGGCTGTAACAAATGGGTCGAGTGAGGTGGGAGCATAACGAATCGGATATCATTTGCAACAGCGGTTCGAATCACGCTCGGGACAAAGTGCGAACTTAAATTGTCGCCGATTACAACAACGGGCCCGTCTAGTTGCCTTGCGTGTGGCAGCAGTATGTCGTTGAACCATCCTGAAATTATATACATACGTATATATATATACGTACGTACGTATATGATCGCGCTGAACCCAGGAATACAATATCCTTTTTGCTTCTGGCGATAGAGAATAATATCGGTCTCCTCCAAAATAATTTTATCTATATGGCAAACAGAGATTAAAGAAAATTTTTCTCCTTCATGCATTTCTACACCGACTTCAAATTTGTACTTGTAATTACTCGCAGCTCACTACGACTGGTCCTGTGAAAGACAAAGGCTCTGTGAAACATGCATATATACTTAGCAAACAAAAAAATCAGCAAATCCATTTCAGAAGAATAGCAAACCCTATTGTTCGTAGCCATTAAATGAAGAAACTTAATATTTCGGTCACTACGTACATACTACAAAACTACATATCACACGATGTTTTCTTTATATATACAACTACATCTAACCTTCGAAATATATGGCATCAAACCAGCCGTGAAATGTATTACCAAATCTCGAACCACCTTTGCAGCACCGCTTTGAACAAAGGGGTGAGCCCTTTGGCCCGTTCGCTATCCAGCTTGGGTCAAGCGTTTTTGAGCGGTATACGACAAACGGAGGCAGCACAGTTCCATCTGCTGAACCGCTAAACATGACACTGAATGACGTCTTAGATGACTGCTGTATTCGGTCTGGATATTTGACGCTACGACGAAAAATGCACTTTTTTCGACCAGGGTCATCAACGAGCGCTGTCTCGTCGTAATTGATGATATTTGTGGGCGGGATGTTTCTCAGTGAGTCACCCAAATTATTGAAATATTGCTGAACAGCTTCACGTGTTAGTTCCGCACGTGCAATCGATAAATTGTTCGAGATACGCTCGGTTAATACCCGTTTGTGCCGTTTCAGGAACCAACGAGCCCAATCATAACCAGGCAAATTTCCTTTAAATTTGTTTACTACGATTCCATTGCGATCAAGGTAAGTTTTGACGCATAGTCTGAGGTCCAAGATAGTGAACGGGATTCCCCAATTGGCGCAAGTAATCAACAAATTGACGAATTCACACTCTTCCTTATCTGTTAGTGCCGTTTGACAACCGACTTTAGGAGTCTTTAATACTTCGTTATCTGGCGCACCCGCGCGACTCTTACGACGTTGATAAGCGCTTCTCGTAACACCGATTTGTTTACATGCCATGCGCTCGCTAGTACCTTTACTAATTAACGTCCGGACTTCATTATACTTTTGCTCGAACTCGCTACCGTATCTATATCTCCTAGAGCAAATTTTACGTCTATAATTTCTGACCATAATAGCTATTTATTATGACTGTAGGACCTGTGTATGAAAAGCCTGAAATAATAATGTCGTACGTAAGGTTCAGAATAAAAGAATTAACAAACATATATGCAAATTTCATGTAACGTAGCTCGAATATGAGGCAACGGAACAAATTCTCTTTTTAGCTGGCCTTAGATGCCCCCACGGCCCATGTTACCCCAAAATCACTAATAGGCCGAGGCAACTAAAGCCAGGTGCGAAACCTGCTTAATTGGAACATAAGCCATGAAATTCAAGCGTATGATGAGATTAGGGGATGTCTTTTTCTTAGAAACCCAAAACAAAACCTGAAAAACTCAGTTAGCAATCAATTAACAGGGAGGTGGTTCGGAGTACATTTTCAGGGTGCCGAAAAGACTATATTTTAAACGACTGTGACTAGCTATGTGATCGCCTTAAATAACTTCCCGAGTAACACGGTATGCACAATTGATGTCACTAAGGAAAGCAACTGCATTTGTTGAGCTCGGTAGCACCTGTTAATAGTTAAGGGATGAGAAGCGCACACTTTTCAAATCGGCCTTTGATGCCCCAGTGGCCTTAGTTACCCCAATTCACTGTACTGCTGACCGTGCACTAAGGCCCGTCAATTCCTACAAGCAACACTATTCTTTAGTGCTTCTTTTTCAACGGCACTTCGAAACACACCGAATACTTGCCCCTGCTTTTTGACCTTGTTACTACTCGACCACTGTCGCCCTCGACACACTTGTTCCAAGTTTATTAACGTTAAGGTTAAGTTATCGTTAATTCAAATAAGCCTCTAATGAGGTTGGTACGACCGACCCCAATTGGCTGCCGATGCCGACGTACGATTATATAATTACCTGAACTTAGGTCCTTAGAATTACGCTAATACGTGCCAGTATTTAACAAGCCGCTCCCGATTGGCAAGCAGACCCGGTTATTAAAACTGAACAGTAACGGTCGACTACTAAACAGTTGAAGTTTCTTACTCTGTGCAGACCCCGATTGGCTGCCGTACACAGGGAAATTCCAGGCCCCCCACTGGCTAGCCCAAAATAAGTAATCGGGATCTACTGGTCGCCCGAGGGGGTAATCGAATCCGCTCCTCTTACTCAACCGGTCTACTCAAGAATAACACAACTGGCTGAGCCACCCCCGATTGGCTGGCAGACCCAGCAAGCAGTGTTACTAACCTCGGACCCAACTGTAATGCTCGCCCAGGTTTTGCTCACTCGATGTTGGGACTGGTGCCTCTTTCTACCTTTATTTTCTATTTAAATTTTTCAACTTTTACTATAACTCATGACATATGAGCGGAAGGAGCTGCTGGAAACTAACTTTATAGTTTGTTCTGTAAACTTACCACTAGCTATGTATTTGTAATTAATATATATATATATATTAATATCTATATATTTCCCAAAAATTCTATCAAACACCTATATATTCCAAAACCTAAAATTTTTACTAAAAATCTATTCAAAAACTCTTTTTTCTTTTCTAATGCCATCCCTCCTAACCCCTATTCTATACCCACCCATTTTTTTTACCAAATCCAAAATTTAAAACCAAATTCCATGTTTCCTTAATTTGCCACTTTTTCAACCAAAATTCAAAGTACTCCTTCTCCCCAAATACTTAACCAATACATGCCAAATTTTAATATCCTTTCCCCATCAGCGTATATATTCATATATTTAGCCCATCCCTTTCCCCTTTTTTATATTTCCAATAAATTTTACCTTTTATTATTTTTCATTTTCACTTTTTCAAACATCTCCCATTTACACAAAACATAACTCCTGCTTACCAAACTCCTAATTCCAACTCCCCTACCTACCCCTTCATCATTCACACCTAAAATTTCACCCTCAATCTCTCTACTTTTTCTAAATCAAACCAAACATCCCAACCTCATTCTCTAAAATTTCGCCTTTTTCAACCAAACCCCCCTCAAACCTATAATATATATTGAATATATTACATATACTTCATTATTGTTATACGTAGTCTTAGCACGGTACAGGGTACCGTTTTCGCCTATTAGCGTTGTATATTATTGTTCATTATTATACTCGTTTATTGTGTTATATTGGTTTTGGATGATGATTTAGATTTGATGGTTAATAATTATGTTTTTCCAAGTTAAATTAATGACCTAGCTACGCAAGTGGACGTATAGTTCGTTCGCCTAACGATTTGCGCTTTTCGCTACGTCTTTCTGGTTTTGAGTTGCGATTACATTTATTTGATGAATATTACGATTGAAGTTTATGCTTAGTTGAAGAGTGACTTAGCTAGTAGGATATGGTCATTTAAGTGTCAGTTATAGTCGGTTTCGAATCGATTGGATTATTTTCAATTAAATTAGGCCGTATGGTTACGTTCCGCTATTTAACGATGAACTTAACGGAAGTCCTTAGCAACTTATGATGATGTTCCCGTTGCGAGTTAACCAAGTTGTGCTTTCTAATGGTTTAATTTCTGCGAGTCTTTCTCAAGCTCAAATTGGTGTTTAACATTGGTACTCTATTCAAAAATTATAACGAATATATATTTTTTGGAACTTGACTATGTTTTCGCCAGATTTTCGGCCTACATACCGGTCTACAATGCCTATGCTTGTGAGGAGAACGCCGTGCATCGAGCACTACATATACAGCGTCGCACAGTAAATGACTATGGTGGCTTGTGTTATTTAAAGAGTGGGATGCAGATGCGAACTGGTAGTTTTATTATTTCTTTATTGTTAACTTGATTTATATATACGTGTGTGAGTTGCGGAGAGTGGTATTAAATACTGCGATTTAGGCATGTAGAGATAGCTTATCAAATCGTCTAATATCGGCATGACGGTGCTCGTCAATTTGTGCTTGCTATGCTAATTGAACGTGGCCTATAGGCGAATGGAAACATCCTTTTATTGCGAAGATAAATTAGCATATTTATTTATAAAATCTAAAGGAAGATAAAGAACTAGGAATGCTGTTATTATAGTTATTTTCACGACGCAGACTGGCCATTCGACGCAAGTATACGAATGGTAATTCTTCAGTATGGTAAATAAACATTCTTGAACCACTGGTTGTTATTGGTTGGATTAAAAAGAGCGTAATAAGCCTCAGGTATCAATTTGTTGTGCTGCTGTCACTACAGATCTGCCCCGAGACTGGTAACACTACGAGACACCCCATCATTATCACTTTCATACACCTCTAGACCGCGAACTCCCGCACCCAACTACTAGAGTATAGGATTGATTGGTGGCCAAGATTGTAAATACACTGTACATCTTGTGTATTATAGTAGCTGATGGGGGTCGGAGCGTCGCGTAAGCACGGGACCTCACTGCCGCAAAAGAAATTCAACTCCGACACTCGACATTGTGGGCCGAATTTGTAAATTATTACTAAGCCTAAGTACTGTTATCTAGCTTAATGGCACGTCCTTTTTACTGGGAAGGTTAATATTACTAAATATTTAATACTCTGAATAAATATACTTACTTGTGTAGCCCGATGTCACTAAGGCTCCGTATCGCAAGACATTCGTAGCTCCAATTCAATTAAAAGTCAACGCAAGATTAACTCCGTGCAATTTTACTTCTAAAAATACCAAGCAACTACTTCCTAGCGCTATTCTTGCACACCTTCTAATGTTTTATTATAATTAATTGTGATTATTCTTTCTGGTTACGTATCTACTCGCTGCTTCAGCTTCTATGTGTTATTTTTGTTAACGGCTGGTATGCTTAGCTGGAATTGTATGGGAAACGGAGCGAAGCAGGAAAGGCGTTATCTAGCACTTGTTTAGATCAGTATAGCATATATTTCGTGATTTGTTATGTCAGTGTGCAAAGAATAGCGCTAGGAAGTAGTTGCTTGGTATTTTTAGTGTAAAGAATTGCACGGAGTTAATCTTGCGTTGACTTTTAATTGAATTGGAGGTACGAGTGTCTAGCGATACGAAGTCTTGGTGACATCGGACTATACAAATAAGTACATTTATTCAGAGTATTAAATATTTAGTAATATTAACCTTCCCAGTAAAAAGGACGTGCCATTAAGCTAGATAACAGTACTTAGGCTTAGTAATAATTTACAAATTCGGCCCACAATGTCGAGTGTCGGAGTTGAATTTCTTTTGCGGCAGTGAGGTCCCGTGCTTACGCGACGCTCCGACCCCCATCAGCTACTATAATACACAAGATGTACAGTGTATTTACAATCTTGGCCACCAATCAATCCTATACTCTAGTAGTTGGGTGCGGGAGTTCGCGGTCTAGAGGTGTATGAAAGTGATAATGATGGGGTGTCTCGTAGTGTTACCAGTCTCGGGGCAGATCTGTAGTGACAGCAGCACAACAAATTGATACCTGAGGCTTATTACGCTCTCTTTAATCGAACCAATAACAACCAGTGGTTCAAGAATGTTTATTTACCATACTGAAGAATTACCATTCGTATACTTGCGTCGAATGGCCAGTCTGCGTCGTGAAAATAACTATAATAACAGCATTCCTAGTTCTTTATCTTCCTTTAGATTTTATAAATAAATATGCTAATTTATCTTCGCAATAAAAGGATGTTTCCATTCGCCTATAGGCCACGTTCAATTAGCATAGCAAGCACAAATTGACGAGCACCGTCATGCCGATATTAGACGATTTGATAAGCTATCTCTACATGCCTAAATCGCAGTATTTAATACCACTCTCCGCAACTCACACACGTATATATAAATCAAGTTAACAATAAAGAAATAATAAAAATACCAGTCCGCATCTGCATCCCACTCTTTAAATAACACAAGCCACCATAGTCATTTACTGTGCGACGCTGTATATGTAGTGCTCGATGCACGGCGTTCTCCTCACAAGCATAGGCATTGTAGACCGGTATGTAGGCCGAAAATCTGGCGAAAACATAGTCAAGTTCCAGATATATTCGTTATAATTTTTGAATAGAGTACCAATGTTAAACACCAATTTGAGCTCGAGAAAGACTCGCAGAAATTAAACCATTAGAAAGCACAACTTGGTTAACTCGCAACGGGAACATCATCATAAGTCGCTAAGGACTTCCGTTAAGATCATCGTTAAATAGCGCAACGAGACCATACGGCCTAATTTAATTGAAAATAATCCAATCCATTCGAAACCGACTATAACTGACACTTAAATGACCATATCCTACTAGCTAAGTCACTCTTCAACTAAGCATAAACTTCAATCGTAATATTCATCAATAAAATGTAATCGCAACTCAAAACCAGAAAGACGTAGCGAAAAGCGCAAATCGTTAGGCGAACGAACTATACGTCCACTTGCGTAGCTAGGTCATTAATTTAACTTGGAAAAACATAATTATTAACCATCAAATTCGAATCATCATCCAAAACCAATATAACACAATAAACGAGTATAATAATGAACAATAATATACAACGCTAATAGGCGAAAAACGGTACCCTGTACCGTGCTAAGACTACGCATAACAATAATGAAGTATATGTAATATATTTAATATATATTTTAGGTTTGAGGGGGTTTGGTTGAAAAAGGCGAAATTTTAGAGAATGAGGTTGGGATGTTTGGTTTGATTTAGAAAAAGTAGAGAGATTGAGGGTGAAATTTTAGGTGTGAATGATGAAGGGGTAGGTAGGGGAGTTGGAATTAGGAGTTTGGTAAGCAGGAGTTATGTTTTGTGTAAATGGGAGATGTTTGAAAAAAGTGAAAAATGAAAAAATAATAAAAGGTAAAATTTATTGGAAATATAAAAAAGGGGAAAGGGATGGGCTAAATATATGAATATATACGCTGATGGGGAAAGGATATTAAAATTTGGCATGTATTGGTTAAGTATTTGGGGAGAAGGAGTACTTTGAATTTTGGTTGAAAAAGTGGCAAATTAAGGAAACATGGAATTTGGTTTTAAATTTTGGATTTGGTAAAAAAAATGGGTGGGTATAGAATAGGGGTTAGGAGGGATGGTATTAGAAAAGAAAAAAGAGTTTTTGAATAGATTTTTAGTAAAAATTTTAGGTTTTGGAATATATAGGTGTTTGATAGAATTTTTGGGAAATATATAGATATTAATATATATATATATATTAATTACAAATACATAGCTAGTGGTAAGTTTACAGAACAAACTATAAAGTTAGTTTCCAGCAGCTCCTTCCGCTCATATGTCATGAGTTATAGTAAAAGTTGAAAAATTTGAATGGAAAATAAAAGTAGAAAAAGGCACCAGCCCCAACATCGAGTGAGCAAAACCTGGGCGAGCATTACAGGTGGGTCCGAGGTTAGTAGCATTGCTTGTTGGGTCTGCCGGCCAATCGGGGTGGCTCAGCAAGTTGCGTTATTCCTGAGTAGACCGGTTGACTAAGGGGGCGGATTCGATTACCCCCCTCGGGGGACCAGTAGATCCCGATTACTTATTTTGGGCTAGCCAGTGGGGGGCCTGGAATCTCCCCTGCGTACGACAGCCAATCGGTGTCTGCACAGAGTAAGAAACTTCAACTGTTTAGTAGTCGACCGCTACTGTTCAGTTTTAATAACGGGGTCTGCTTGCCAATCGGGAGCGGCTTGTTAAATACTGGCACGTATTAGCCTTATTCTAAGGACCTAAGTTCAGGTAATTATATAAACCTACGTCGGCAGCCAATCGGGGTCGGTGGTACCAACCTCACAAGAGGTTTATTAGAATTAACGATAACTTAACGTTAACGTTAATAAACTTGGAACAAGGTGTCGAGGGCGACAGTGGTCGAGTAGTAACAAGGTCAAAAAGCAGGGGCAAGTATTCGGTGTGTTTCGAAGTGCCGTTGAAAAAGAAGCACTAAAGAATAGTGTTGCTTGTAGGAATTGACGGGCCTTAGTGCACGGTCAGCAGTACAGTGAATTGGGGTAACTAAGGCCACTGGGGGATCAAAGGCCGATTTGAAAAGTGTGCGCTTCTCATCCCTTAACTATTAACAGGTGCTACCGAGCTCAACAAATGCAGTTGCTTTCCTTAGTGACATCAATTGTGCATACCGTGTTACTCGGGAAGTTATTTAAGGCGATCACATAGCTAGTCACAGTCGTTTAAATTATAGTCTTTTCGGCACCCTGAAAATGTACTCCGAACCACCTCCCTGTTAATTGATTGCTAACTGAGTTTTTCAGGTTTTGTTTTTGGTTTCTAAGAAAAAGACATCCCCTAATCTCATCATACGCTTGAATTTCATGGCTTATGTTCCAATTAAGCAGGTTTCGCACCTGGCTTTAGTTGCCTCGGCCTATTAGTGATTTTGGGGTAACATGGGCCGTGGGGGCATTTAAGGCCAGCTAAAAAGAGAATTTGTTCCGTTGCCTCATATTCGAGCTACGTTACATGAAATTTGCATATATGTTTGTTAATTCTTTTATTCTGAACCTTACGTACGACATTATTATTTCAGGCTTTTCATACACAGGTCCTACAGTCATAATAAATAGCTATTATGGTCAGAAATTATAGACGTAAAATTTGCTCTAGGAGATATAGATACGGTAGCGAGTTCGAGCAAAAGTACAATGAAGTCCGGACGTTAATTAGTAAAGGTACTAGCGAGCGCATGGCATGTAAACAAATCGGTGTTACGAGAAGCGCTTATCAACGTCGTAAGAGTCGCGCGGGTGCGCCAGATAACGAAGTATTAAAGACTCCTAAAGTCGGTTGTCAAACGGCACTAACAGATAAGGAAGAGTGTGAATTCGTCAATTTGTCGATTACTTGCGCCAATTGGGGAATCCCGTTCACTATCTTGGACCTCAGACTGATGCGTCAAAACTTACCTTGATCGCAATGGAATCGTAGTAAACAAATTTAAAGGAAATTTGCCTGGTTATGATTGGGCTCGTTGGTTCCTGAAACGGCACAAATGGGTATTAACCGAGCGTATCTCGAACAATTTATCGATTGCACGTGCGGAACTAACACGTGAAGCTGTTCAGCAATATTTCAATAATTTGGGTGACTCACTGAGAAACATCCCGCCCACAAATATCATCAATTACGACGAGACAGCGCTCGTTGATGACCCTGGTCGAAAAAAGTGCATTTTTCGTCGTAGCGTCAAATATCCAGACCGAATACAGCAGTCATCTAAGACGTCATTCAGTGTAATGTTTAGCGGTTCAGCAGATGGAACTGTGCTGCCTCCGTTTGTCGTATACCGCTCAAAAACGCTTGACCCAAGCTGGATAGCGAACGGGCCAAAGGGCTCACCCCTTTGTTCAAAGCGGTGCTGCAAAGGTGGGTCGAGATTTGGTAATACATTTCACGGCTGGTTTGATGCCATATATTTCGAAGGTTAGATGTAGTTGTATATATAAAGAAAACATCGTGTGATATGTAGTTTTGTAGTATGTACGTAGTGACCGAAATATTAAGTTTCTTCATTTAATGGCTACGAACAATAGGGTTTGCTATTCTTCTGAAATGGATTTGCTGATTTTTTTGTTTGCTAAGTTTATATGCATGTTTCACAGAGCCTTTGCTCTTTCACAGGACCAGTCGTAGTGAGCTGCGAGTAATTACAAGTACAAATTTGAAGTCGGTGTAGAAATGCATGAAGGAGAAAAATTTTCTTTAATCTCTGTTTGCCATATGAGATAAAATTATTTTGGAGGAGACCGATATTATTCTCTATCGCCAGAAGCAAAAAGGATATTGTATTCCTGGGTTCAGCGCGATCATATACGTACGTACGTATATATATATACGTATGTATATAATTTCAGGATGGTTCAACGACATACTGCTGCCACACGCAAGGCAACTAGACGGGCCCGTTGTTGTAATCGGCGACAATTTAAGTTCGCACTTTGTCCCGAGCGTGATTCGAACCGCTGTTGCAAATGATATCCGATTCGTTATGCTCCCACCTCACTCGACCCATTTGTTACAGCCGTTAGATGTGGCGTTTTTTTGTCCGTTGAAAGAAATGTGGAGACAGACTTTGACCGAATGGAAGCTACAAAACCGGCGATGTCTTACTTAAGACAGCATTTCCGCGTTCTTCGACAGCTTATTCTTCGGATGGGCGATTCAATGGCGAAGAATCTCGTGTCCGGATTTGCCGCAACTGGAATTGTACCTCTCGATATGAATCGCGCGATACAACACATTCCGTCCCAAGATAGAGACCGTTTTGAGCAGCCTGGTCCCGCGCGTCGCGGATACTGTGGTAGAATATCTAAAGGAACTGCGAATTGGGTCTGCAGACAAACCGAGGCCGGCTAAATTTCGACGCATTAAACGTGGAACCAGGTCGCAGTATTTGTGTGGCAGATCTCGAAGCTACTGAAGGAACGTCCACCGATGCGCCAGCGGAAGGTCTGCCGAGCTACACGGACGGCGGCAATGATGGTACCGAGGGCGCTGATGAAACGGAATGCTCGTTGACACCATTACCACTAGAGGCAAGTTGCGATTTGTTTGATGCAGTTAAGTATAAGGTTGCAATAAGGATGGACTAAATCGTTATGTAACGCATTAAATTAAGAAAGAAAAATATGAAATTATAAATTAAGAAATTATGAAATTGCATTACGAACGCACTAAATCGTTATGCTATGTAACGTAACAAGCGTTTTGTATCAAGTGTTTCGTATCAATATATCGAGCATAGCAGGCGTGATGCAAGTATTTGGTACTTATTAACGTTTTCATGTACAGTTTCATACAGACATGGTCAACCGGAAAGAATAAATGTTATAAATCCAGACACTAATGGTATGCCACGGCGATTATTTAAAAGCGTTACGTATACTGCATTTTTGAATATGGTCCGCGTTAGCATAATCTTAACATTAGAAGACTTACCCAGAGGTAGGTAAATATATTCTTGACCTTCAAATATTTGAAAATTATTTCCAGGGAACCCATATCAAGTATGTGTACGATTCTCCCCAGGAGGTCAAAGCCGCTGGTGATTGGGTAGCCGCCGTTTATGTGCCTCGCAAAAACAAGGCCTTTTGGTTTATCGGGGCGAACTGTCCGTGTGGAGAAAAATGGTGACGTATTGATCAACTTCATGGAACTACATGGGCCAGCGGAACGTTTTAGTTGGCCCGCACGAAAAGGATGAGTTGCCAATTCGTGTGAAAGATATCTTATGTGTTTTGAAGAGAGGCCCCGCTTTGCTTCCAGGTCGAGCTTTGTGTTTTGCTCTTTCAGAAGACTGTTGTGACGAAATAGAATCGGAATTTGTAGAATATTTGAAACACGATCAAAATGCCCGGCAGATGTAATCGCATTTGACTGTATGTGATTATGTCCTCTTTAACTTCCGCATTTTTTTAAAAATCCAAAAGGCGGCCTTAGTTGCCCCGGAAGGCAGCTAACAAAGGCAGGAACATGTTACATCGAGTAATTTTAGTACAAATTTATCAAGTGGCCTTTTTTTCCCACCCTCGGGGGCAACAAATGCCACCCCATTTTTTTTTTAAAAAAAATCCCATTGTGATCATTATCCAAGCAAACGGTAATACTAACTAATAGCCACTGGCCACACCACCATTGTGTAGTAAACTTAATGTTGCCATCAAAGAAATAAAATTTTTTTGAACCATACAAAAAATGAAAATGGCCTTAGTTACCCCACTTCACAGTATTGACGTAAGGCTTACGGTCTCCAATTATTCAACGGTGTGCCTTAAAGTTTTATCGATATTTTGTAGTAAACAACTTGTTTTTATTTGGTCTTTTGACTAAGTCTCAATGTTATGATTTCTTAGTAATGGGCATAATAAGCGGTTATACATTAACGTTTAAGGCGTTATTATATCCGAGTTGATCTTGACGTTGAGAGACTTGATCATACTGGGCACTCAAGTAACTTGGCGAGGACTATATATTTCCAGGACTTTGCTACCATACTGTACCCCTAAAATTGGGCTAATCATATATACAGTAACACAGGTTATACAGTAACGCTTAAGGCGTTATTATATCCGAGTTAATCTTGATGTTAGAGACTTGATCATATTGGGAATTCAAGTAACTTTGCGAGGACTTATATTTGCAGGACTTGCTACCATACTGTACCCATAAAATTGGGCTAATCATGTTTCAGGTAATCGTGTTTCTGGGGACCCAAACATATGATTTCTCGTATCTGGTCACCGAAAATGGGATTTAGATCCGTTAAAAGCAAACTTGACCAAATTGGACGCTCTTGTGACTATGCGCGATGCGGACTATTTCCAGTACCTAGCTACCTGTCTGTACTCCTAAAATTAAGCTAATCGTGTTTCTGGAGGACCAAAAATTCTACTTTTCGTACCATGAAAATTGTCAATGTCAAACATCATGTCAAAGTTCCCCCTATAACTCATGAGGCAGAAAATTTGACATGAGTACCCTAGGACAAAACACTAAAATTAATTGTGATCGCAGGCTAAGTCTTAGGCGTTGAATCTAAAGCTAAAAATCAAAGTTTTATGGTGCGCAATACTTCTACGCAAAACTTTTGGTTTACAGATGATATTTTGAGCAGCTTTGTTTATCATATGTATGGAATCTTAGTTCTACATATAAAATATCCAGAATCTTACAATTCCAATTTGTCCAAGATACCATTTCAAGCGCGTCTCTTTAACTGGTTAATTCTCTACTTAAAAAAAGCAAAAATTCTGTTTTGGACCTGCTAAAGGTAATCCAATGTTATATACTTGTAAGATAAAATAATAGTATAGATTTGGGAGATTTACAACTACGATGTATTCCAGGAATTGAGGTTACATTGGATAGCTTTTGTATTGCGGCATGTTGCTTTCATAATGATCTCTATTTTAATGTCATACTCCAGTGCAAACAATAGCTATTTGCTGTAAAGGGTTCCACGTTTCGCTTATTTTCGGTATTTTGGTGAGTAAAATAACTAGGAAAGAGCATGAGCGAATAATGTAAAATCTTTCCACCGCAGTTCGATGTTCTGCTTGTGTTAGATGTTTTAAAGAGTGAATTAAAATGGACATTTTTATATTTTACAAGGCATTTTTCACTCTATAACATACTTATAAAAACTGAACAAGCTTTCAATAGCCAGGTGTTCCTTTTTCAAATTCCCGCTCGGGGAATTTTTTCTAACTTCTTAAACTTGGCCACGACAGGTCCTCATTACAATACTAAATACATCAACTAAATGAAAACAGTTAGCTACTGGTTGCAAAAAACAATAACAGTATAACATTATTTCAAATAAAAAATGCATATACAAACCCTGTAAAGATACACCTTTTCTCCATATACTGGCCTAGTGATTTTTTCATTGTCGATTAAGGACATTTTTTCTAGTAAATTTAAAAAACCATAAGGGAATGCCTAAAAATAATAATCAAAATGAGAATGTAAATATAAAACAGGGTTAATGAGACACATCACTATTGATTATAAGCTTTCAAACTGAGATCAAACGTGCTGATAAACATCAGGGCACTAAATTCCATGATATTTTTTCAGAATGGATGTTTCTGTGTTGCCTACTGAGCTCTATTTCACCTGTTCATGCGTATATTGCTGTATCTGGATTAGACATAGCGAACAATGTATTTCATAACTCCGTCTGGGATAACTTTTCAAGCGCTAGACGCAGTGCCGACCGGCTTCCGCTGCACTTTGAAAATAGTTAGTGCCGAAGATGATTTCCCTGAAAGCAAAGCCTAAAGTACGTACTTCTTGTTATCACTTTTCTTGCGGTACTGCAAATAAATAAAGTTGTTTCAAGTAACATTATTTTGAGTGATTAAAATGTAACAAACTGATATTAAAATTATAGACATGGCCAGAAATAAGTGCTCTTGAAATTTATCCTAATCGTAGTTGATCCCAAAGGAGGAAATTTTGGTTAATCCAAATCAACCGAAATTTCGTGAATTTAAAATGTAATTAATTGACTAAAAATTAAATTTATCCATTATTTTGTAACTATTTGAGATTATGACTGTAGTACTTGTACTTTTGTACTAATTCCGAAGCTTGTCGTCGCCAACAATTGTGAGATGTCTATTGAACGATTGCAGGATTCTACTTAAATATCTGCCCAGTTTGTTTAAACCTGTAAATCAGGCCTCTGGTTCTAAGTTAGGGCTGTTGCTTTTGCGAGGGGATAGGCCATGAAATTTATGTGTCGCCGGATTCAATCTTAATTGTGTAAATTTACTTTTACAACCCATTTTGGGGAAGTATTCATAGCATAGATCTGGCCTTTTCGCAGTTCCAACAATGTGAAGGAAAGCTCCGAAATGCTTAACTAGACACGCCTAGATCACTCACAGTGTCTTACCCACCACACAATATTACTATTGTGTGTTCGCGATTTTCTGATTCAAAATAGAACAGTGCATATTTTCGAGAGTGGGGCGTGCGCATTTGGCAACTGTGGTGTGGTATTCCCAACTTTTTCTCTTCATGGAGAGAGCAGTACCTACCTTTGAAAACTGGTTTGTCATAGGTTACATTTCAAGTTTAATTTTGGTAGTTTGAAGACGCCAGTAAACACATATAGCATATATCAAGGGTAAAATTTGTTTATGTAAATTGAATGTAGTATAATGCGATACTGAAAATCTCTTCGTAGCCGTCCATCATTTTGTATCTTAGCTCCCTGAGACGAAGACTTTTTTGACTGTCGCACGGTAAAGTATTAATAACTCCTAGATTCTACCTACTGACAAATTACAGTATTTACCCTCCAGCCCTTGTAAATTTATTTTTGTTTGAAATCTGATATTCAATTTACGTTTTTATTACCAAGTCGTTTAGTGCAGCCTTTAGATTGTTGTTATTAGATACGACATGTTTTCTATTTTCAGCGAACGTCGTATGATGATTATTATCCACGCGGAATACTGAAATGCAACTGGATGTGGAAACATTTATACAGTGTTCCTGCTGTTGTGATTGTCTTCTTTGACATGGATTGGGATCATCCAAATTGGGCCGAGAAACAGCAAGCATGTGCTTCAAAAGTTAAAACCGTTAGGTTGTTAAATTTGCTTGTTATTCGGAGTTAACTCCGGTGGCTTACTGTACACATTCAAATTC
This sequence comes from Trileptium ribeirensis, assembly GCA_030248225.1. Lineage (NCBI taxonomy): Eukaryota > Metazoa > Nematoda > Enoplea > Enoplida > Thoracostomopsidae > Trileptium > Trileptium ribeirensis. The sequence continues at coordinate 66,510 of JASANE010022856.1, forward strand.
AAGGTCCGGTTTTTGTGCTTTCTATGAAGGTGATTTGAAACCACTCCCTCGAGCTTGTCGGTAGTTTCATTTCCGCAGCGGCGAAGGTCGCGTCAAAATTTTTTCATTATTCGTTAAGAAATTTCCAATCAAACAATTTAATCCTGCATTCAGCTTGTGTCCAGCGATTTTTTTTGGTCCAGACCTTATACGTTGGATTCAAACTTGCAATTTTTGGCTCGAGAATTCCACGAATTTTTACACAATCAAAAACGTAATTACGAAACACAATTTTTCTATTATGACATAATTACAAATACATAAATTATTCTCTGCCTGTCCAAAGCCAGGATAACAGATGAGCGCCATCCATGAAACCAGCAGCAAGCAACTATATACAATATAGTTTCACCTCGCCTTGCCTGTATGTGTGATAGCTATGCTGAGTTCCACGAAAACGGTGGTGGAAATCGGACACACATGCCCCTTATATCATTCCTTACGCCAATGAGTTTATTGAATTCTGAGTACTAAATGAAACGATCGTAGCGAAGAATTCTCACTGGCCAGAGTGGTAAATTTCAAGTGTGTCCGTTTCTGGGTTTTTAAAGTAACACCCATAACCTCAACTTTGCCTGGACCGACTGACTGGCCCAGTAACTGATTCGAAAGCTTAAAGTCACCATTTTTACGTTTTAGCTAGCCGCGAAAATGGATTGCAACTCCTTCAGGTCGTAAAATAGGGCCGAATGGGCTCTGGGGGGGCTCAAAAAAGTCCTACAAAATATATTCTTGGCTGTATCTCAGTAACCGGTGCAGTTATTTGGGCCAAATGTTGCTTTAATTTGTAGACTATAAAAACATATATATAAAGTTTTTGCGCACTGTAACCCTTGGGTCCTGGATTAGGGTCCAAAAGGATTTTAAAGACCCCCTACAGACACAAAATACACGAAAGCGGCAATATCTTCTGAACCGCTCTAGCTATATGAGTGATATTAGACTGATTTTGTAATACAATTCACTCTTGTGTGTGCGTTTTCATTATTCGCGCTGCGGGTTTGGGCTAATAGGGTTTTTGAATGAGCCCAAGAGACCCGAAATACACTAAAATGGTACGTAATATCGTCCGAACCGCTCGAGCTATTTGGCTGATATTGGGCTCATTTTTTTGAGAAGCAAGAAGCACTTCTGTTGGATTCATTTGGTTGTCATTGTTTACGCATTAGGGTTTTGTTAAAATGGGTTTTGATTGACCCATGACGCCCAAAATACACGAAAATGGCACTACCTATGTTCTAGCTATGTGGGTGTTTTTGGCGTCATTTTGTAGATAAATTCACCCTTTGTTTACCTGTAGATGATATTCCGCTGTTTTCTTTATTGATGCTGCAGTGTTTGGTCAAATTGGGTTTTTGAATGAGACCAAGAGATGCAAAATACACGAAAATGGTAATATCTCCACATCCACTCGAGAGATATGTGCGTTTTGGTCTCACTTTGTAGAGCATTTCATCCTCTATATAGCTGCTAATCAATTATTAATGGAACACAACCTGTGTACGTCTCTCTAGATTAATAAATTCTTAACCTTAGCAATGAGAAAAGCTGCTAGTCTTGATTTGCTGAAACCGTGATAAAACAATGTTAATTGTAATAACTGAGATTCTGAAACAGACATGCCGTATTAGGTTCGATTATTTGTAATCAGTTGTTTAGATCTCAAATCTTTCTATAAGTTTTGTTAGATACTTAATTGATCGTTAAGAAAAGAGCGTTCGCCTTCGACTATAAACTGCTGCATCTTCAATTTCAGACACAGCCTGGAAGGTCGAAACACTCGGATCGCAGTTGTTCTGATACAGAGTAAACCACCTTTACCTCCAGGCAAGCATTTTACGTATATATATACGTACTTATTTTAATATTTAGCGTATTTTTATTATGCGTACCGTTAAGGCAATCTTTGTGTAAAAATTCCGCTAAATGTTGTTTTCTACTTAAAAATCTATGCTAATTAAAAGCAGCAGATTCAATGGATTATGTGCTATGTTTCAGAATCACGTTTAAAAGTGTTATTTTTCATACATACATGGTTAGTCGTAACAGCAGTAAGAACCATGCCGTACGAAGTATAGGCGTATAACGCACTGGTATTGCCTTTTAATTTGTATATATAATCTTATTATGCTGTCCTCACCATTTCACTGAAAACTTTGCAAAGTAGCTTGAATCGATGCACTTCGAACTCAATTTTATCACAATTCTGTGATGCTCGATGCAAAGCGTTGCATTAGTGTTACAGAATTTGATGCGCACACACTTTTAACATTTCTGCATTTTTAGAAGATCTTGAATGTTGTCCAGGAACATCGGGCCTTAACATTCATTAAAGAAGTACAAGTACGCCAAGACAGCAGAGTTCATTTTATGTGATCATCAGATTATTTTCTGAGCTATAACGCAATAGCAAACCTTGGCAAAATGTTACTTAAAAGCTAAACTAGTAATGCTCAAGGGAGGATGAAACGGAGAAAGCGTGGTTTCATTTTTAGGTTATTATTTTGTTTAATCAGCCGTAACAGGTTGTGATTGATGTATATACGACCCTTATACCTGTTGAATCCTCAATCCATTGAAAATCCTAAAAAACTCGTCGACCCTAAACCTATCGCAAACAACTGATAACGCATCAAGTATTTGTGATGGTTTCTAGATAACCAATATCGTATTCCTGCTCTGTCCATAGTTTTCGGAAAAGTGGGGGATGGGCAAGTTCGGGGGTTCCCTTTTCAATAAGCATATTTTGTAAACCCCAAGATATCGATGAAAAACTTGGGCTTATTGAAACATTTGACGCATACGCTAACAACTGGGAAAATATAGGCATCAAGTCACTACCATTCCGAGGATTTCTGCACAAAAACAGGAACAGCCAATGTCCCTCTGGTTGGTGCCTTTGATAAGCATAACGTCATGATTGTAAAATCTGAACCGGTGTTTGCTTGGTACTTTTGTTCTTTTTCTTATTATTATTAAACCTTGGTATTTATATTTTAGGAGAAGACGCAAAAGCAGGTAAACGTGCAACTGAATTATGTCAAACTTGTGATTTGTAGGCAAAATCGCTTTTTGTGCTACCGCAAACGGAACATTTGTTCAGATACATACTTCGGTTCGTTATCATGTGCTCTACATAGTTTCTGTGGTTTACTTGGGTTTATTGCGGCAGTTCTTTTTCAATTATTAAAAATGACGATAATATTTTTATGTGCCGTCATGTCTCTTATCGCTTCGAGTACTTGTTTTTCTTTTTGTCCTTGAACACTTCTTAATTACGGTCCTCACGCTAGACAGCATCTTTAATTTATGTTTAAGTATTGATTATAATGGTAAATTTTTTGGATGAGTGATTTCAGCCGAAACAATAGCGAATATACATCGCCGAAGTTTGAGTTTTGGGATCTATAGCGAGCAGTATTATCGCAATATTGAGAGCTATTTATCGCTTATTATAGTATGATTAAAATGGTGAAGGGGCATTTTACAGTCATAGATTTTCAAAATTTATCCACCCATCGTCGAACTCTGTGCTTAGGCTTAGCTGATTCTTTGTATATTGGATA